>JAYMTA010002136.1:0-17420 GCA_036897625.1 Pelargonium cotyledonis | reverse complement strand
AAATAATAAAAATTAAGGAAGGGTTCTTCTAAAAATAAATAAAAGTTAAGGCCGATTTTATAATTTTAAAGTTGAATTAGGCCAAAAGGCAAAATAAAAAGAAAAAACTATGCATTTTGTTTTGCACAGAACAAAATGTTCATACTTATTTTCCCCTTGAAAGTTTACAACAAATAACGAAAATTCACCTCAATCAAATATTCGACCACAAAGTAAAGAATTTAATTCAATAATATTTTCACATGAATGCATTGATTTGGAAAATTAAACTCCTAATCATATTATTCCCATAAGAATAAAATCATCTGTACATGACAATCAACTATAAAGCTGCAAACATTTAAGGATAAGTTGCAATATAATGGATTGAAGAAATGAAAATGAAAGTTCCATTTCATATATTTTGGATAGGAATCAACTTGTGTTGAAGTGAGTGATGTATCCCATATTGGATAAATATAAAGTCAAGTGGTTACGTATAATAGAGTAAGTGAAACCCTACTAAGTGCTTGTTTGTTTAGTTTACTGCAAAATCTTGCAAAACTTTATAAGGAGCTGTAAGATGGGGTGAAAACTGTAAGGAGCTGTAAGGATGAGCTCCAAAAAGTCAATTATGTTTGGTAAATGTCTGGTTGTTAGGAGCTGTAAGGAGTGTGGATTGTAAAAAAGATGGGGTGAAAATTGTAAGGAACTGTAAGGAGCTGTAAGGATGAGCTCCAAAAAGTCAATTATGTTTGGTAAATGTCTGGTTGTTAGGAGCTATAAGGAGTGTGGATTGTAAAAGTTTGTTTTGTAAAAAAACAACTTTAAGAAGGTAAAATATGTGCAAATTACTAAAATGGACATGAAGGGTATGTAGAAGGGTATTGAAATGAAATTCATATTTGAAATAGAAAGAAAATAAAATATGAATAATTTGCAAGATTATAATTATTAACTTCATTTAGATAATATTAACAATTTTTGAATAAAAGGTTAACCATATAAGTTGGTGAGAATATAATAGTTATTATAATATATCTCGCAAATGATGGATCGCAGTAACAACTATGCATGGTTGACCATTTGCAATCTATCTAGTTCAGAAATTAAACAGTCGACCATTTTATTTTTTGGTCGACCATTATTACAATGACTTTTTACTTGAAAGTCATTTTAGTCTGTGCTTTTATGTGAGTCATATATGAAAACAGTTAACCATTTTTATTTTGTGGTCGACCGTTACTGCATTGACCTTTTAACTGAAAGTTTGATATGTGCTTACCTGAAAGTCATACATGAAAACGGTCGACCATAAAACAAAACCGGTCAACCGTTTAGCTCCTTAAAGGAGCTACTGTTCCCCACAGGAGTTGTTTAGCTCCTGCACCAAAACAACTCCTTTAAGGAGCTTTTTAGTATTTCGTTCCTTAAAGGAGCAAAAATTGGTTTTTTACCAAACAAGCTACATCCCATGTGGCACTAATCTCATTTAAGTCAGTCCCATGTGGCATCTCCTTTAAGGAGCAAGTAGAGTATACAAACAAGGCCTTAAATAAGGTTTGACCTTTTAGTAGTGGAAGCCCAAGCCATTGTATTTAGCCTAAGGGTGTAAAAAAAACGTCAACCTATGACCCGGTTGAACTCGCCCGTTATCCACTCCAAAATCAATCCACCCGTTTTGACCCATTCTCATGAGCGGTCCAATCCACCCCCACCCGCACGCGCAAATGGGTGACCCACGATTCCACCAAATCTCTTCGAGGGCGAACCCGCTACCTGGAGACATATCTTAAAATCCTAATTATAATTATCATATTTTACATATCTTAAACCCCAATGTGACTTGTGAACTTTGGTGTTATTAGTTTTAGACTTTTAGATGTCATGTCATTTTACTTACTGTTGATTTTTGAACAATATTTCAGTTTTGATATGTAACAGTTAGAGATAAAAGTCACTCCAATAGGATAGGAGTGTTTTGCTCATCATTAGTCTTGAACCACAACACTAGGCTAAATTTTGCTAAGTGAGGTGATCCAAGACTAATGATTATTTCACTCATAATATGTTAGTTTTGGATGACTCACAATCTCTTTTTGTATATCGAGTATCATTAGTTCATAAATACATAAGGAAATACATAAAATTTGGACTTTTTATTTGGATTTTACCCTGTTTTTACAATTTTGGCTTCAACCCACAATGAATTAGCCGTCATCTGCTCGTAACCTGCCAACTGGCCCACCCGCGAAATTTTAACTTCAAACGGGTGGTCTGTGGGCTGACAATTCTTTAACCCGCTCTCTAGCGGGTGTTCCCAAGAATACAGTCAACTGGCTAGTAACTTGCCCGCAGACACCCCTAATTTAGCCCATTATTGAAATTTAACAGCTTGTTCATAGGCCGGGAATAAAAAGTACGTATAACCCAAACATCATAATTGAAAATCTCATTTCCATACTCAATATTTATTTTCATTCTAAATCAAGGTCTCAAAACCAACCATTCATGACACAAATTATTAATGGACCTTAGCGGTAATGTTATAATCATTAAGTTTAATACTACGCTTTTGGAAGTCTCGGGAAGATGGAGTACCCACCCCTTCCTCCCCGTAACCACCTCCCCACTCCCAACTACCTCCAATCGGCCAACTCAAAGCAGCAATCACATATCCAATCCAAATTGTCTAGCCATGAACAACAATCCCAACAAGAACACCCCTAACAAGAACCTAACCTCGAAGAACCTGTTACACAACAAAGCCAGAAAAACGCTCAAGGAAGAACACAGCTGGCAACACACTGTAGTCTCAGCCTAAGCTGATTCGACACAAACGCACAGAAACCACACTTTATTTGGGTAACCTTCTAGAGAATATGTTTGCACCCAGGCTAAAGAAAATCTTCCATAACCATATAGATGTTTTGGATTGCTTGGTTGGTAGTAAAGTAAATAAGCATGGATTTAGATTTGGTGTCATCTCCATCTACAACAGGGAGGAATCCATGCGGGTCAAGAGAATTCTGAACGGCTCTAGGTTGTTCAAAATTCCCATTATAGTGTCCTTTGCCAGATCCCCACTTAGACGCAGACTTGACCCTACTCATAGCGGACCAAAACCTAGCTCACAACAGCGAAAAACAGGAACAACCACGCAGAAAAAGGTCTTGAAGAAAGTAATACACATGTCACCTAGGGAATCGAGCATCCCAAGGAGAGGCAAAACCTTCGCCAGAGTATCATTCAGTGATGTAGTAATT
The DNA here is from genome assembly GCA_036897625.1 of Pelargonium cotyledonis. NCBI lineage: Eukaryota > Viridiplantae > Streptophyta > Magnoliopsida > Geraniales > Geraniaceae > Pelargonium > Pelargonium cotyledonis. The sequence continues at coordinate 14,175 of JAYMTA010002136.1, read as the reverse complement.
GGCTCGGTCTTCTGTCTCGGTCTTAGTCAATGGTTCTCCATCAAAAACATTTTTCGTCGGTAAGGGGATCAAGCAGGGGTGCCCATTGTCACCATTCCTATTCATAATTTCCAAGGTAGCATTACACTTTTTTATCCAGCAAGCAGTGGAAGTAGGGCTATTTAAAGGGGTGTCAATCAAAGACTTGCATATTTCCCATCTGCAATTCACCGATGACACCATCCAATTCGTGTTCCAATCCAACTATCGAGTTTCCAAACATCAAAAATACCCAAAAGTACTTCGAACTCTTTTCCGGACTAAAATTCAATTTTAACAAATCAGTTGTGGTTCCGATCCATCCTAACCCAAGTCACGACCTCATTGTTCTTCTAGGCTACCAAGTTGGATCTCCCCCTCTAAATTATTTGGGTTTTCCTCTAGGTTCAAATCCAAACATAACAACACATGGGCACCGATCATGGAGAAGTTCTGTTCTAGGCTTGAAGCATGGTAGAGCAAATATATATCGTTGGGGGTCGCATAACACTCATCAACTCAACTCTCTCATCCACCCGCTTTATTTTATGTCGATTTACAGGGCACCTAAAGCAATCATTAACAGATTGGAAGCCATGAAGCGTAGTTTCCCCTAGGGCAGAGCTTCCAAATCAAGAAGCGTATACAAAGTCAAATGGGATAAGGTCATTCGCTTAAAAGTAGGAGGAGGTCTCGACATTCGATCTCTCTGTTAGGTTAACTCCTCCCTCCATGCCAAGTGGTGGTGGAGGTTCGCGTCAAAGCCTGATTCACTCTGAAAAACGCTAATATGCACCAAATATCAGTGGGACTACTCTGAGTGAAATCTGCAAGCAGTCTAGGTTAAAAATCCATCCCCAATCATCAAAGGTATCTCAAGCATGCATAGAGTCGCAGACTTTGCCCATCTTCTCGAGGTTAATAGTTTCAGCTGGCGACTCGGGGATGGTAGGAGGATTAGGTTTTTGAAAGACAAATGGGTAGGTGATCAGTGTTTGGCAGTGGTTTTTCCAAGACTTGTTACACTAAGCATGCAGCAAAATCACAAAGTCTCCCAAGTATACTAGGAAACCTCGTCACCGCCATGGCACTAGATTTTTCGCCGCCCCCTTCGCGGTTGGGAGCTGGGCTCGCTTGATAAACTCCAAACTCGTTTGATTGGTTCATGCCCATGCAGCAACTGTTCAGATAAAATCATGTGGAATCATGACGTGAAGAATATAATGGTCTCTCAAGCAAGCGCTTTTACCATTTGACTGCAAATCAGAGCTCTTATTCATCTTCACTGTCAAGCATGATCTTGATCCCAAAGGTGTCGCCCAAAATACAGTCGTTTGCTTGGCTCGCATCCATGAAAGGCATCCCCTCCAATTCTTTGTTGGAAGAAAGAAGCATCTGCATTCCAATAACAAAGTGCATTTGTATTCTGTGTAAGCATGCTTTCGATGACTGTGACCACACTCTATTGGCTTGCCCTTGGTCCGGCTCGGTTTGGTACTCAATTCTCGACTGGTGGTCGGTCTCAACAACGCTTCCTGCCTCCGTTCCGGACCTCCTATCCCAATGGCCAAACTTGATTCATGGAAAAGTGATGAACTCCCATTGGCGTGCCATCTGCTCCATCACTATATGGTACATTTGGCTAGCAAGAAACACGCCGCTTTCAACAACATACAACCAAATGCACTAGTCACCACGAGAAAGATTCAATGTACTCTCTTCTCCTTTAATCATGCTTCATAGCATTTAGCAAATTGTCATTGTTGCCGTTTGGAATTTTGGATTAGATTCCCTTTTATGGCGGCACTCTTGTGTAATTCCACCCGTCCCTAGTCGGGCCTCTTTGAACTTTTATGCCTCTTTTTCGAATAAAAGTATTGTTTGCTTATAAATAAATAAATAAAGCTTAATACTACTAATATTTTTAACTGCAAAATCAGTATACAGCTTATTTTGAACAAATATGTAAAATTGTTATCAAAAGGAAGCTGCAAAATCAGTATACATCAGGATACAGAAGTGCAAAAGAATAACTACATGAATATGATCATCAATCAAGTGCAGAACAAATAAATGCATCTTTGTTTGAGAAATTAAATTAAAACTACAGATTGCATTTTACAAACCAGCAAGACCTGCTCCTTATGCAACCCTTCTGCACATGTACACAGACATGCCATGGATGCACTTATCTCAAACTGTACATACGACTTCCATTTTCACGTGCACCTGAAAAATCAAGTAGAATCAACAATTGGTATGTAGTGTACTAGGTTTAGTCCCGTGTTTCCAGCACCAAAATACCAAAAAAAAATTATCAAATAAAAGAGGTAGAATTTAGGAGAAAAACGACACATTTTGGGATGGGGGGGGTAAAAGTTTAGCGTAACTAGAAATCCACTGCTACTATTGATTTGCTACAGCTAGCACCTCAAAAGGAAACTGCAAATAGGAGTAGCAGTTGCGTAAAATTAATCATACTTTGCTTCCAAGTATCATTTGTTCTTCCCAAACTTGATTAAGCCTCAGTAACACGTTTGCTCATGTACTCCCCAATCAAATATGCTAGAGCTTGTATTAATGATTTCGGATCAAATATTATACCCACTTTGGGATCGAGTACAGAGTCAACAACAATCTGCAGAAAAGAAACCAGTAATAAGAATTTTCAAAATTTACAGTTTCACTAGATTTAACATTAAAACTTTATCACTGAATGGATAAGCGTACATACCACATCAAAGATTCCTTGGGCAGCTAATTGTTGAACATCAACAGGAATTTCACCATCTTTCGGCACCAAAATTGTATTGATATACCGACTTGGCTGCATAGCAACACCAAAAACGAAATGACATGTTCCTCATTTCATCAAATTTCTTCCTTGTCAAATAAAGAAAATAATAAAATCATACACAAACTATTGCATTCTTATCATGAAAATAAATACTTAAGTTCCAAATCATTCACAGAGCTGCCTTTTCTTCTGGTGTTCCTTTTCTGGATCTCTGAATTCCACCATAATCATGAACTCTACTAATGATGAAAAGACATGCAATACTGTGTCACAGTCGCATGAATATTGCACCGCGCAGCCTAGACATGCAATATAGGGTGTCCATCGCTCCTGATGTATTGCCAAGGCCATGACATCCAATTTCCTTCTGACTTTCTACCCAGCATATGATATACATAAGAAAAATCAATGTGGCCTTCCCTATTCTGGGCTAGGTTTTTTTATATATATTTTCTTTTCTAATGTTTCATTACTTTTTTCCTACTATTCTCCATACTAATCCCAGATAAAAAGTCGCAACTAATATGCAGCCCTCTTCAAATTAGAATGGAGATGTGTGGATGTTAATATGAAATGGCAGGCATTTATTCTAACTGCATTTCTAGAGTCAAAATCATGAGAGCATACACCACAAAAATATCACAAACATAAATAAGAAATTGCTACTCAAGAAGACGATACATGCACTTCAAATATTCAAGACAATGATCATATGCTAGTAGATTGAAGTAGTAAGACCTCAAATAACTATCCACAATACCAGAACTAGTAAAATATAAACAAAGTTCACGGTTCTATGATACCAAAATTAATTTCTCAAATATAAAGTTTTACTCAGAAACTCCATAAACAAATTCAAATAACAGGCCAAGGGAAACTAAACGCCTAGTAATGATACCTCCTCTCAAATTCTTGTCATAATACACTGGAGGCCTTAATATGTAGCATACCCTTCCCATCAAACACAAAAATAATAGGGTAAATTTTATATATTTTCGATAGACTATGCCACGTGTCTGGCATGTGATATTTAAAGAAACCTTGCAGGATAGATGACCTCAAAGAGTTCGGTTTTCCATTTAGATACTAAGAGACAATTTTAATGAATTGTCATGAGTTTGGAAACTAGGAGGGTGAACGTGACAAGTTTGAAGTAGAAGAGGTGTTTGATTTCCGACAAAGTATCCCAAATTTGAAGAATGTGAAGCTACTCTGCTACTGATCACTAATAATACTCGTCTGGCCCTCCACTTAACGATGACTTATGGGTTATAGTTAAGTTTAACATGGTATTAGAGCAGCTTTCATTTTGGGCGATGTGGCTCGTTCGTGTTTCCTTCTTTCTAATTCTTTGTCCATATGCAGGATCTATTGTATTGTCCACCCTGATCATGAGAGGGAGTATTGAAGTGTCCCACAACTGGAAGAGTGCGAAGTCAATGCACACTTAATATACTAATTATTCCCCTCATTTATGAAATTCACTCTGAAAAAATAAATAAACAAACATACAAACAAACAGAAATAGCTGCAAGCTGTTTGTTTAGCTAAACCCTAAATGGATGCAGAGATCTTCACTGAATTTGAAAAAAGGAAGGTATAGTAAAGAAGACATATAATACAACCCTAATGCCACTGCAATTGCAGCAATGAATGGTTACTCAGCCTCTCAGCTTGAAACTCAGAGCATTTGTTTCAAAATTTTCTTGATTTTCAAATTAAATATTGAAATATTTTATGATATATCCTGTAAAGCATATTTTAAATGCTCAAGGCGTTTCGAAAATTACAATCTTGCATTTCCAAATTGATCAATAGATATCTAATATTATTTGTAAGGGTTTGAACTATAAATCAAACTTGATGTCTATAAGAATAATAAAACAATCACTTGCGTAAAATGCCAATAAATACAACTTCATCTATTCACTTACAAGGTTCTTTAGACAATTATGAGGATCTCCATAAGTTCGATTTAAAGCGTCTGTAATGGCAGTGACAAAGCATGAAGCAGAGAACCCGCTTGTCTCCCTGTCACGCGAACCATTCAATAAAAGTACCTAAAATTCGGAAGAATAGAATCAATATCACATGTACCATAAAGCTTTTCTTGCATAAATGTATAAAGTAGGTCATAAAGATATGTTAAATGTATTCAAATTATGAAACAATGAACATATAGCAGATTAGTGCAGAAGGCTTTATACACTCAATTACTAGAACATGCTAGAGGCTGGAGATACATGATGGGCAATCTTGAAGACATTCAAAGAATACACTCAGCAAAAATTGTAATAGCTCATAGCCCCTAATATTAGTAAGGAAGGCAAAAAAGTTACACCTTTGGACATGACCTGGATGAGATAATCTCTCCAATGCCAAGTAATACCTAGAAAAGATGGAGCACGGTCATTGAAAATATCCGATTTCAAGTCAATATGACACTAATACCCAGAATTAATGGAGATCATAAACAATGAAATTATTGGAATTTAAGTCCAGAATATATGCTAATGAGTTTAATTTAGGAACTCATTTTATCTAAAACAAACTATAGACTTGAAGACGCTATCAAAGATAATAGAGTCTTGACCCCAGCATATCATTTGCTGTCAAGAAAATTTTGGTCTTCTAGACAATGTTCCTCTTTCTATGCCCTCAACCTACTCTTCTCAAAGCTGAAGAAAGGCTGTGATGGGATAACAGTCCCAACAAAATAAGGTACTATGAATGAGGAGAATTGCATAATGCTCTTTAAATTGAACAACATATACACAAACTAACTGCACCTTAATCTCATGGAGGGTTGCATACCAATTGTATAAATACCTTTCAAATGATCCAAATCAGAAACATATAGGATTTTTCCACATGGGATAATAAGGCAACCAGCTATTAACAAGCATAGGGTGCAGAACTATTAACCATTCAATACGAAAATGAGGAGAGTTTTTTAGATGAAAGATGAAACTTTATTTATAAAATAGATACGGAGTACATAAACGAGGACTGAGGACAGTGTGTCCTCGAAAAAGAACAGAGGGGAAAAAACCACATCTAAATAGCCATCCAATCCCTCTGAATCAGAACTAAGGACATGCCCCTAAATAATCCCGAGGAACTAGCCCACATGGATGCAGCAAAAACAGCATCTTTCACACAAGATTGAAGCAGGTAAATTGATCTTGAAAATTTCAACTATTCCCTTCTGGCTAAAACACCTTACCCTTTTTCTATAACCAAATCCTATGTACTTAATACATAACAATCCAGTAAAAGTAGATGAGCAGACCCATAACTCCCCAAAAAGAGAGAAAAAAAAAGAGCTTCTGCCCCAATGAGTGAACTAGAATGTTCCAATAGTGCCAACCATTGAAGCACATTAGAAGACTGGCATTCATATACAATACCAATATAACAAAAACATTAAAATTGGGATTGTGTAAAAGACATGATAAACTAAATAGAAAAATAACTTGGTAGTAAATCAACTATAATGTAGTAAGTTTTAAGGCAGCACGCTCAAAGACGGTCAAAAAATGTTACCAATGATGGGCAGATGGAAGTAAAGATAGATCCCATAGCATAAATAATGCAGTCCACCCTACTCAACTGCTCCAGTACGGTCGGATTCACAGTGGGGAAGACCTAATTGATAAGAACAGTAATACTAAAAAGCATTGCCAATATGAGAAATTAGATTTAAGCAACAACAATTTATGCAGAATTTCACCCATTCATACTACACATGTCAATTGTAAAGGCTATGAAACATGGTGTCTTAATAAAAGTATGCTTCTAAGGAAAAGTAATACTAAATGATATGAAAGTTCTAGTAGGACAAGGAAATGATTCTACAGTTCTTCAGTAAAACTTAAGCAATACCAATACAGTATCAGAAATATTTAGTATCATAACGAAATCCCTACTAACTCAAAACCCAAACAATGGAGATATGTGAATCACTAAAAGGCTATCCACAATCAGGTTTATAATTCAATAAAAATCCATCGAAGAAAATTCGTAACTGATGTTTCTTTACACACCCACATTCCTTTTCAGATGCCAATATAACATGGAAAGCATAGACTGACCATAGCAGCATGGAATCCACAGGTAATGAACATATTATTTTTCTTTCTTTTTTATATGAATCCCATGTATTAAATAAGACAAAAATCAAGAACTTTAGGCAACTTGTACTCTACAGCATAATAAAGACACTGACAACAAAAGATACAAGAACAAATTGTCATCACTGAATGGAATCACAGAGCTGTAGAGATGGGTAACTCACCTCATGCAGTGAATTTCTGCCCTCACTTGACATGTAGAACACCCGCTTTATTCTTGAAGGTAATAATGGAGCTGACAATCTACCCTATTCAAAAAAATCCAGTATTCCAACAAATGAGGAACTTATAGAATATAACCCTGGCAGAAAAAAAAATTCTACCAGCAAAATGCTAAAACTCTCAGTCATATTTCTTCAAGAGATGTTTTCAGTCTCAATATGACATTGGTAAATAGATTTATATCTTGGATTTAAACTCACAAACAGAAGGGTATCGCTTGCTTAAGAACCTAAACTCACATTTTTCAAATAACAACAAAGTTAATTCCCATAAAATGTTGGGGTCGGCACATGAATCCTTAAGTAAACTCTTTGGGATCTTCTACTCATATTCGCCACCTCCACTCTGTTTTATCTAATGTTTTCTCCTTTGTTAAGCCAAGTGCTATCATACCTTTCCCCAATGCTTCTCTACATGTTATAACTTAGGCTTGCCCATACCCCTCTTAGTTTATCCTAACTGAATTCTCTCACCTTTCCTCACAGGTGGTCATTGATTTTTCCCACTTCTTATCTTCCATTGACTCAACCTCAACTTTTCTTCAATGAGTCTCATTCTTAATCTTATCATTCCTAGTGTTACCACACCTCCACCTAAGCATTCTCATCTTTGCTACCCCCATTTTCTAACTGCCTCGAATAATTAAAACTATTACCACCACACTAAGTATAGATGTCACCATCGCAAACCCAATAGCCACATAGTTACTTCAAGTCAAACGAGTCAAATAATCTAAATCATTTTAGTTACAAATATTCTTAGCGGATAAAATACACATTGAGAAGAAATATAACAGAAACCATCAGAAAATGTAGGATTCTCGTTACGACATCAATGCTGGCATACCTTATTGACAGGTTTCATGGTTCCAATGGTTGGATGGGAAATTTCATTTTGACCACGGATTATGGTTCCATCCTAAATGCATGTGGCAGGGAAAAAGTAAGAAAGTAAAAATGGGAAAACTCCCCCATTCACATCATTACCTAAAACCAGCAATGCTCTTGCAAACTATGATAGCATAATCAATAGTGTCAAGGATTAGCACAGAAAAAATTACAATGGAATAATAAATCATATCTGTAATTATAAAATTAAATTTCTTCCGCATGTTGCACATGTTTATGACGAATAAATGATGCAATATGCTGTCAATGCATCAAGGAGTCAGCCAAAATCAATAAACACGTGCCATGTAAAAAATCGTCCATTAACATCTTAGTCTTAATAGACCAGTACAGTACTTACTAGCTAGTCAACCCCCACCTCATTAGTTAAACGCAAAACTAATTGCTAGCTACGGACTGAAGTTTATGGGGGAATAGTTGATGTTTAGAATTGTAGGACAAATCAACTCATTCAATACCCTGGAGAGGGGTGTTATGATATTAACTCTTAAAAGGTCTGAGAGCGCTTAAGCATATATCTGATATATAAAGGTCTGAGATAACCTTATTTTACATATGGTGCGCCTAATTTTCACCTGAATGCGCCATGCACCTCAACGAATGACGCAGGAAAGGCGCGTTGATTTGCACTTTCTGCCCTTGGATGACCCAAGGAAAGAATCTGCGCCTCTCCTCTCCTTGCTTCATGGTGAACGCAATTGATAACTAATTATTTGTCAATTTCTAATGTCTTTTAATATCATGTTTAGACACACAATGAAAGATCCATAAATATAGGAAAGATGTTTAACAAGTGAAAACTTGAAGAATTTGGTAAAACAAATTCATTTTCAGCCTAAAAATTTATTGCTTCCATAGATGAGTGTGTTTGTGTGTCGATAATTTGTGCATGCATATTAGCTTAGCCGGGAAAAGTTATTTGGTTTTCATACTTTACTAATTCACTAGATACATGTACTAACCACGTCCTCTACATAACCGAAAGTGAATTTCAGGCTTAACCAAAAGTTATTTACTTGTTTCACAGTAAATAAATCATTTAGTGGCCAAAAATACTAGATGTTTGAAGGATAGATCAAATAGAAGGTAAATACATGTTTTCTTTGTTACACAAATTGGGAATTGAGTGACCTGCAGACTATCTTACAGAGTAAACTGTCAAACTTTCTTGCCAAGGACCGATTTTGATACCATAACAATCTATTTCGGACAATTAAACATGGACAATATACATGATCATCTATGCAATTCATATATACATTTTAATTAAGCATCATACCCATAATTCACACCCTAATGTAAGCCTGTCATTGGTTGAAATCACTGGGAGGACTAAACTTTCTGATGGAATATCTGAAACACGCGAAAACAAAAATATTGCGGCATCTAAAGACTGGAAAAATATGCGTGCTCCTGCAAAGAAAAAATTCCCAATACTGCAATGGTTGAAGTCAGTAATCATGACACCCTTAAAGAAAGAAGATAATTACATGTTCATCAATGTTAATTACATAATCTAAGCATGCCTACCAAGCAATTACTGTTTAGGAAATTAGGAGGTAAGAAAAAATGCATTGTTGAAGGTAGTTTTTTTTAGAGTATGAATGAGAAGAAAAGAAATGACCAGGCATACAAACTTCTATTAAGCAATGAGCCTATGGCAAATTTTAACAAGAATTTTAGATGCATGAGAACAGCAAGATACCCTTCAGAAAATCTAAAAGATATCAATTAGTTATACAATCAACTGAATGCTTTAAAGTGTGAATCAAACTATGATGAAGACAACTCAATTAAAAATATAAAAAACAAATGTATGGATTTAGTTCTGTTCTAATATGTCCAAGCATGTTTTTAAAAAGTTTCTATGAATCGCACACTACTTGAATCACAAAATTGAGGTGCTACTTCATGATGAGTTTCGATTTGACACATATATTGCCACTTAGGATAAAACTATTCTCCTTCCATCATAATCCTTGCTTTGATAATCTTTCGCAGCTACAAAAGCTATAAGACAAAATCATTTGCATAGTAACTTGTCCCGATCAAGTACATCAAATTTTCATTTCTTTGAAAATTTGAAACTAATACGTCTGAAATAGAATAATAGAATTATTTGGATCAGCATGATCCAAGTTGTCCTCATCGAAGTTACAGTTTTCTTTGTAAACCAAAACAATCGTGAGTTCAAAACGTCTATTCAACTGCTACAATAAAGAATGTTTAAATTAAAAATTGACAGATGCAGCAATACTTATATAGTTATATGCCTTGAAAAAAATAAACACCTTGGTAGAGTGTCTTAGATAGAAACAGAGTACCTGCCATTACCGAAACAAAATCTTTCATTAGGCCTCCGGAGGATCTGCAACAAGAATTTAACAAATATAAACTATAAAAGCAGGCGTGGAAATGATAAAAAGATGAATACTTAATGCAGATAATACAAAAACAGCAGTGCAATACAGAATTGCAACTTTATCAACATACCTCGTTCTGAAAATAAGCCAGAAATGATCGAATTGTTTCCCTGTAAGGTCTTGATACACCTTGCCATAGAGAATGCCCTCCTTCCGCAATATCGTACCTGTCAAATTCTCAACTCAGCACACTATTACTCAGTACCCCACCATAGTAACACCTAGCAAGTAAATAAAACATATTCAGAACCTAATTAAATACAATAAAGTAATGAAATTTAAAGTGGGAAGTTGAAAAGCTACATCAATAGTATAAAACAGACACGAAAATAGACCAAAAGAGCTATAAATTTCAGTGCACAATTTAACACATAAGGGAGAAAATGTCCCTACATAATAATTCCTATCAATTTTAATCATAGACTGTTGGCTCCAAGTTGATGTAGCTGTAGCTTATGTATGAAGAAGCAAACCAAAAAAAAAAAAAAAATCAAAGATGTAGTGAGCAAGGTTCCATAAAGTACCATTCAGATTTGGCTTGCTGCGGATGGAGGGGCAAACGGTGGCCAAGCAACATGCGAACGGCGAGGGCCTCAGAGGTGCTCTGGTCAGACAATCTCAAGCACCTGGAGCGAATGTCTCCGACCGCCGGACCACCTGCAACACCACCAAATCCACCGAACCCTAACTTATCAGAATCAGAAATCAAAATTTAGAATAGTAACAAGGGAAAGAAGGTAAATGCGAATTACCAAGCACGCGAACAATCTCGGCGGTGCTGCCTCCGTCGTCGGAAACGGGGAGAACGTGCGCGACGCGAGTGGTTAGCTTCTTGAGCTCTTCGACGACGCCATTGAAAGCGGTACCGCCGGAGAAGACGAGGAGGGAGGGCTGAGAGGGACTAGGGTTGGGAGAGGAGGGAAGAGCATACATGGTGAAGGTGATGGAGAGAGACCTGGTGGAAATGGAGGAGAAATTGAATTTGGGTTTGAGATTGAGATTGAGATTGGAGAAATTGAGGTGAAGGAGATGATTGGGTTTGGGACCCGAGAAACTGCCCGCCATATTCCCGCGATTCACAGATTCGACTGTTGCTTTCATTTATTTATTCCTTTTCGAGTCACTTCCCAATATAATTTACGTAGATGCTCTGAATTCAATGTGTTGTGAATTGTGATAGAGTTGACGACATAGGTTGAGTTAGTAGGAAGAGTTTTTAAGTTAGATTTTCGCTCAACACATTTGCGGGGAGAAATTGTTTAGTAATATGAGTAAAATGCTTTTGAAAGTTTATATGTTTTAATTTAGAATGAGACAATCACATTTTAGGTGCATGAACTTTGATCAAATGTACAAATAAATTATTTTTGACAAATTTTTTACAAATAAGTGTGTGGACTTTCAGTTTTGAACAATTAAGTCAAATTCACTAACCGTGTTAACTTTTTCCATTAAAAATTATGATTTTTTTTAGGACATGGAATAAAACGTGTGCAATTGCGATAACACGTTACTTTTGAAAATAAATAAATAAGTTTAACGCCATTTTTCAATTGACTATAAATCTTCTTTTTTTTTCTCCCCATTATGATTATTTTTTTATAGTATGTCACTCAATGATTTAATTCAGATCGAGTTGTTAATTTGGATTCAAATTAGCGAGCAGCTGAAATCTAATTTATATAAAATATGATCCAATCCAACTAATTTGATCAATTTTGAATCAAATCGGATAAATCTGCTCATTTACACTAAAAAGACGAACTTTAACCAATCTAATCCGATTCGAAACTCTTTCAGTTAAGATTCGTCCGGGTTAATCTCTTTTATCAAAAATCCAAAATTGCCACATTTTCATCCAAGTTTATAATTCGTCTCATTCTCAACTCTTTAATTAATTAGTTATAATACTAGGTGATTGAGTTCAATGATTATTTAGAGAATTTTTGCGTCTGTGTAGCTTCTATAGCAAATAGAGACAATTTCCATAATTTTTGAAATAATTTTTCATATAAATTATACATTTAACAGGACTTGTTTTATTACTTTTTGAAGAAAAAAATGCATACAAAAAGAAGACGAAGAACCATAGGAAGGAAGATGGAAGCGGAGATATAAAAAATAATTGATTTTTAATAATTAATTAACATATGACTCGTAAAATTATTTTAATATTTTACGCAAAAATATAACATGTCATCAATGTCAATGTCATGCTCTACATATTAAAACGAAAAATAAACTATTATATAATTATTTTTAACGGAATAAGTTAACATTGTTAGTGAATTTGATTTTCTTGTTCAAAATTGAAAGTTCATGCACATATTTATACAAAGTTTGTCAAAAGTGACCTATTTGTACATTTGATCAAAGTTCATGCACTTAAATGGTACTTGTCTCAATTTAGAATTAAAGGTATATTTGGTATCCAAACTTATACTGTAAATTCAATTTGTTTACCAATTTTTATTCCATTGTTACAATTCATTAACCGATATGTTAAGTCTTGCCCCCTTGTACTCACATTGCTAATGTGGAAAAAATTTGTTGATGCAACAAAAATTTACACAAGTTTCTTGATGACATGGATATATATTTTTAATTAAATATATGAACGTCCATACCGGAACAGCGATCGAAAAAATCACTTCTTGAATTTTCTGGCAACAAAATTTTTAGATCTACTAACCAATCAAGAGTTGAATTTTACTAGCTAAACATTCATAATTTTGGAACAAAAAACCAACCAAAATTTTCAAAAACTAACACTACAAGAAACATAGCCCAATTACGACGTCATTCCGACGTGGAACGCGAAATTGCAACGTGTTTGCATCGAACGCAGGGACGCCACGACGTCGCAATGGCGCAAAGACGTCGCAAACACAAAAGTTTCAACATCCCGCACGTGATGTCGGAAACAATTGACGTCGCATTCTCCCATTTCTCTCCTTCTACCCTAAACAACCCAGCTCCATGAAACAAGCATTTTCCTCTACACCTAGTCCAATTCAAGATTTATCAACTCTACACCCAAAATCTAAGCTAGTTATGAAGCTAACTATATCTGCGCAAAACCCCTGGACCTGGAAATCCCATTGAGACGAGACTTTAATCGTAAATTCTGTTTTATGTGACGAGCTCGTTAAAACTGCGGTGCGGGGGCTTTTTTATCGTATGTGATTTATCAATATAGTATAAAATTGGGATTCTTTCCGCTGTTAGAAATAAACTCTAAGGGCATGTTTAGTTATGGAAATTTGTTTTCATTTTTTATTTAATATTATCGTTTTCTGTTTTCTGTTCTCTATGCAAAACTAGAAAACATGTTTAGTTTGACTGTATTAAAAAAATTCCAGTTTTCTGTTTTCATTTTTTTAGTTTCATCCATAACTATATGTATTTTTTTCATTCCAAGTACAAAAGTATATGCATAAATATATACATTCACAAATCGGATTTACACACACACACACATATACACACATTCAAAACTAGTTGTGACAATTCAAATTTTGGGTTGTGTTTGAGTTTGTGTTTTCGAATTAAGATTTATAAATATAAATTCAAATCTGACACGAATGTGTTATGAAAATGTTTTTCAACTTTCATATAAACTATTTCATGATATTTTTATCCAATAACATTCTCTATTCCTTTAAGGTATTTTG
>JAYMTA010002135.1:0-17422 GCA_036897625.1 Pelargonium cotyledonis | reverse complement strand
TTTGGCTCGTTTGTCCCGTCTCCACAGCCGGTGCCATTTCCAGGCCACCGTGTTCCTCCTCAGGCAACGAGAGCATATTCAATCGGTTCCCCAAGTTATGAGCCATATCCAATGAAACCTTCTCCCAAAAACAATCAAAATGAACCTCTTACCTCGATTTCCTCCCCACGTCTCCGGTATGGCTCGTCTCCCGGTCTTGTGGCCCCACTCCGACGTTGCCTCTGTCCGCTTCTACTGTCTCCTTTCCTCTTCGACACTCGCCACCGACCACTACTACCCTCGCCTCTGTTCCGCTGTTGCACTCGCCGCCATTCCTCTGCTATGTTCGCCGCTGCCACAAGAGCACTCCAAACCCTAATAATCTTAGAGACTCAAAACCCTAGCATGCTAAGAAGCATATAGACCGCATTTTTAGTTCATGTGTTTTATTTTATTTTAATAATTATGTTCTCTTCTTTTTAAAAAATAATAATAATAACAATTCAAGATTATTATTTGAGTAATCACACCAAATTACAACATAAACTAAATCTAGAAACATGATTTGCCTAGGAATCCGGAAGACCGAATCCTAATACTTGATTTAAACCCCAACAGAGGTACCCGAACCAAAAAGGAAAAATAAAGAAAGGAAAAACCTAAGTAGGAAATCATAACATACAAACAAGGACCCTATAAAGACCCCTGCCGGCTACCAAGGACCAAACCGAACTACCTGCCCTCCCTACCCGAGCCGAAACCCCGGCCCCACAACACCTAACTACTCTCCCAGCGGGCCGAAGACTCTTGGCCCCCTGGTGCCCGTCCCACCCCCGCCCCGGCCCCCCCCCGCCGCAGTACGCCGCTGCTTCCCCTCGATCAATGTAGCACTCGCCTCTATATAGTTTTTATAATATGTTCTTTGATTTATGCTTCAATCCGAACCACCTGCCCTCCCTACCCGAGCCGGAACCCCCGGCCCCACAACACCTAATAATTATATTCTTTGATTTATGCTTCAATATAGTCTTTATAATATTCGTATAGTTCAATTTAGTCTTACAATTATTTCAAACCATGATTACGTAGTTATATTAACATTACATGATGTTTATTTTTCAATGGAAACAATATCACGAAGTTTTGTCCATGTTGCGATAGTGTGACGTCTATATGATAATAATACGACGCATTTATCACTTTACTCGTTTTATTTTGTATACAGTATGATACCGTCATTCTATATGTGTATTGTGTGTAACATTTGTTATAATAACATGTACTTAATCATTGACATTTGAATGTCATAATAATGACTCGAACTTGAAATATTTTCTTATATGTGATATTTTTGTATGACGACCCAAAGTTGAATTTTTTTTTTTTTTTTGATAAGCAAGGGACAGCAGGACCGCTTTGCAGGCCAGTGTTTCTCACTTCCGTGGGGGGCGTCACCCTGTTAGTGGTTAGTTCCCTTAAACCCATAAATCCCTCCCCATACCGTCGGCAAGGAGGCTCGAAGCTGGGACCTTAAAGGAAATCCAAAGCGTATCAACCGCTTGATCTATCATGAAATATTGAAAAGGTATATAAGAGGTGTTTTAATCACGTAGCCCGACAAATATTAATTATATGAGATCATTGATTACTTAAACTGGTTTTCATTTTATTATCATAATATTAATTTGTAGCTAACTCATTTAAGTCGTTTGTATATTGTGACTGTATTTTAACATCCCAACTTTGTGCGTTTTGCACTTGAATAATCATATTAATTTGTCTATGTCATCAAATCTTCATCTATGAAAGCCTACAAGACTCGACTATAGTAAATTAGTAATGTCATTCACCCTGTGTTTTTTTTGGTAACATTACTCATACTTAGGAGAGGGGACACATGTAAAATTGGAAAAGGAAGAAGAAGAAGAAGAGAGATATGAGAGAATCTTTTATTTGGACATTTTGTTTTATTATTCTCGTAAAAGAAGAGACAAATAATTAGATTGAGCAAGTAATAATAAGAAACGTAATAAGTCAAATAGATAATACTTTAGGTTAACTACAAAATTTGTCAGTTGTAGTAGTTTTAACGGACAGTAAGACTATAAGGTCAAAAAATGAATTATATACTCTTAATCAGAATTACATGCTATCTTAAATCTTTTCTTTTTAAAAACAATATAACTTAAACTTGTTTTTTTTTTTTGGGTGTAAATTTATCTATTATTAGTTTTACCTTTTATGAAAGTTATTAATTCTCTCATTTTTATCCTTGAAAAAAAAAAAAAAAACTCTCATTTTAACATTTTGTAGCCCATTCAAATGAAGCTATTGTCCACTGATTTTCTTATGAAACTGAGATTATCCAAAGGGAAGTTCCCAGAGATCTAAACATGGCCCAAATTAAGGCCCAATAACCTTTATACCCTTCACCAAAGTCCTAACTATTCTCAAATGGGCTTCTAAACCACACAATAAAAGGGGCAAAAACGTAAATACACACCCTTAGCTTCCAACTCCATGCTATGCAATGCCTCACTGAAACTTTTTTGAACACAAACCATTGCTACAGCACTTAGTTGAAGCCAGCTTTAAATTCAACACCACCAAACCTCCTCGACCCAGTTAATTTCTCAGCAATGCCTCAAAATCTCTGCATAATCTTCATCATCCTCTTCGCCATCTTGAGCTCAGCTTCGAGGGTTCGAGCCATCGGCGTCAACTGGGGCACCACGGCGTCGCATCCTCTCTCGCCGGCCGTCGTGGTGAAGCTATTGAAGTCCAACAACATTACTCGGGTCAAGCTCTTCGATGCCGACCCGGCGGTTCTGGAAGCTCTGTCTGGCTCCAACATTGCTGTTACTGTGGGCGTTCCCAATTCGCTGCTCAAAGCTCTGAACTCTTCGAAGAAGGCTGCGGAGAGCTGGGTTCATGACAATGTCACTCGGTACTTCTCTGGTGGAGGCAGTGGAGTTCGAATTGAGTATGTTTTTTCTCTTCAAATTTGGGTATTTATTAATGAGACGTTTTTTGGGTTCGATTAGTTATTATTTTCCTTTTAAAGTTCTGATTTTTTATTTTTTTTGGTTCGTCAGTGGGTTTTGTTTCTGTGTTTGGCTTGCTTGTATTGAAATTATAGTATATATGTATAATGTGATTCTTGGTTTTGTTTAGATTTGATGTTTTGATGTTGGGTCAATGGATTTTGTTTCTGTGTATGGCTTATGTTTGTTTGTTTGAAACTACTGTATGCATGTTTAATGTGATATTTGTAGATTTATTTGGATATAGCTTCTATTGTGTGATGCTGGGTCAGTGGATTTTGTTTCTTTGTTTTGCTTGAAGTTGTTGTATATACGTTCAATGTGATTTTTTGTTGGTGTATTTGGGTATAGTTTTTGTTTTTCTATGTTGGGTTTCTCCAAATTTGATTTTTCAAAGTTGTGCCAGTGGATTTTGTTTCTATGTTTGGTTACTTTGAAATTATTGTATATATATATATATATATATATATATATATATTTGATGTAGTGTTTGCTGGTCTGTCATGGTGTAGGTTTCATTTTTTGATTTTGGGTTGAGTTGTGCTTGCACATTATCGACTCTAATGAAGCTTTGGAGGTTAAAGTTTGTATCAAAGGAAATGTATTTAGTACACCACTGTTTCACTTGATTGGTTGGCTGTTAAGAGGTTATCTTAAAGTATATGTAACTGATGTGTAACTGCAGAACAGTTGCTGACTAGCTATTGATGATGACAAATTGTTGAACAGATTGTTCGTGCAACATGTGATTCGTTTTTTGGATTAGCAATGTGAACATTGTATTGAAGCTTTAGAGCAAATACGTTTGAATTTACAAAGTCCTATGTGCAAGTTGTTGAACACATATTTCTAGTCATTACCTACTAGGCGCATGCATTTAGTAATAGTTACGATTGGTTTATTTTGGGATTGTACATTTACATAGATTACGTACTTCCGTGCCACTTTGTAGAGGAACCTTGTTTTAGTACGTTCGGGTTATTGGAGCGTGAAAGGTTCAGATGGGTTCATTGTTTCATGTTTCAATAATAGATCAGTCAATGTTTCAATTCTAGATTAGTCATGTTTGGTTTCTTGATGAGCTGGTAACTAAGAAATGTCAAAGTGGGGTTGTTTCAGACTTTCAGTTTGTGGCTTAAGTATGTTGGTGAAATCAGGATCTTACTCTCTAATTGAGCTTTGGAGATTTATCGTTGATTTCATGGTAGGTATCTTGAGAAACTTGGCTATACTGACATTGAACTCAAGATTAAGCTTCCTTGTCCTTTTACTTATCCCTTGCCTTCTCATCTTGTTGGTTCCCTTTTGAAGCAAGATTTTGATTCACAAAAACAATATGGTATCTTCATTTTCAGTATAAAATCGCGAAGAATGGTTTGAGGACATGCATGAAATAGTTATGAAGGATGTGAGTACGGTCCGTGATAGCTGAAACCTTAAGATGGAATAGGAAACACTCCTCTCTCTCTCTCTCTCTCTCTCTCTCTCTCTCTCTCAACACTTGCAGTTTTATGCAAGTGTAGGTATATTGATTTATTTTATTTTAACAAATTATTTGCTCTTTAATTTGCTCAATAGGTAATTAGAATCTGGTTGTGAGTTGTGACGAGTATATATATGTTCATTTTTCACAAAGTACTAACAAGACTATCTGCAGGTACGTTGCTGTTGGAGATGAACCATTTCGGCTAAATTATGGTGACCAGTTCCACCCTCATGTCATTGGAGCAGCCTTCAACATCCAAACAGCTTTAACCAAAGCTAAATTGGCGGGTAACGTGAAAGTCGTGGTTCCTTGCAGCTTCGACAGCTTCCAGTCAGAAAACGGCCTGCCTTCGAAAGGCCACTTCAGGTCCGACCTCAATAAAACCATGATTGAACTCCTCACATTTCTCACCAAGCATCACTCGCCTTTTTTTGTGACCATTTCGCCCTTTTTAAGTTTCCATCAGAACAAAAACATCTCTCTTGATTTCGCCCTTTTCAAACGAACTGCCCGTCCTCACAATGACAGCCACAGATCATACAAGAACAGCTTCGAGTTAAGCTACGATACCTTGGTTTCTGCTTTGACAACTGTTGGTTTCCGTGAAATGGATATTGTGATTGCACAAATTGGCTGGCCTACTGATGCAGCGGCCAACGCCCCTGTTTTTCTCGCTAAAACCTTTATTGAAGGCTTCATGAACCACCTTCGTAGCAAAACAGGTACACCACTTAGACCTCGGCGCCTGCCACTAGAAACATACATTTTTAGCCTTTTAGACGAAGATCAAAGAAGCATAGCAACGGGAAACTTTGAGCGCCACTGGGGTGTGTTCACTTTTGACGGACAAGCCAAATACCACGTTAACATTGGCCAGGGATCAAGAAACCTAGTAAACGCACAAAATGTGCAGTACTTCCCGACCAAGTGGTGTGTCGTGAACAACAATAAAGACTTGTCTAATGCAACAACAGCTGCTCGGGAGGCATGTTCTGTTGCTGATTGCACATCATTGTCTCCTGGTGGCTCGTGTTTTAATGTCACTTGGCCTGCAAATATCTCATATGCCTTTAACAGCTACTACCAGCAGCACGATCAAAGAGCTGATAGCTGTGATTTCGGGGGTTTGGGTTTGATCACTACTGTCGACCCTTCTTTGGACAATTGTATGTTTTCTGTTGAACTCCGGACATCAAATTCTGTGTTTCTTCTCGGGGCTTTTCTACTCCAGAAGATGGCATTGCTAGCGGGAATTATTTTGGTATGTTTAGTCAATTTTATATAGTTTATGTGTTCAGAAGAGGATATTTTTTTCAGATCTTTGATCTGGCATGAGTTTAGGTATTGTGGATAGTTGTTGTTGTTGTACAAGGTTCTGATTATGTTCTTTAGTGTTGGAATATTTTGCAAGTACAAAGGTAGATTTTACAGTCCTTGCTGGCATCATACTTGTATTTTCTATGAAGCATCTTGAATTGAAACATATGGTTTTCATTTGGAAAAAGGTTCCATTTTGATCCCATAATTTTTCATTTTTATATCAGCACATTTTTTCATTTTATTTCAAATTATTATCCAAGTTGGTTCCAAATTGTAGTATTTTGTTTCGAATTGGACCAACCTATGGATCAGTGTCATCATGGCTCGGAGGGATATCTTTCGACGCCGTTTTAGCAGGACGGAGGCATGGACCAGCAGGGAGGAAGTAAAAGCGCTTATTAGTAATTTTAATGTTGTTTTTTTTAATTGGGCTACCCGACGGTTTGCGTCGGGAGCTCATGATTTAGCGCAAATAGGTAAGAAAGGGTTTTGTAAAGCTTGGTCCTACTTAATGATGTATTAGTATTTTTATCAAAAAAATAAAAGTTACTTAAATCTATTGGTGAAACAAATTTGAAACAACATTGTGTGATTGAGTAGTGAATGGTTTTCGGTGTTAAAATTATTCAATTTTGTTTAAAAAAAATTCATAAAGAGCGTACACTCACATGTATGTCAGATTAAGAATTATTGAAGAATGTTGAACAAGAAGGAGGTCAAAAGCGAGTTCTCCTTGTAATAAAATGGATGACGATGAAGTATTTGCATTTTCCTAATCTCTTTCTATATTTTGTGAGTGTACGAATGAGTCAAATCCATACTGATTTCGTCAAACTAGGCTAACGTATCACTTTTCAAAATTACATCATTCGTCAATTTAACTAACTTAAATGTCACGTTAAAAAATATGTTCGACTTGCGTTCTTGAGGCTAACTGTTGGTGATAGGATGGTCGCTCACTATGTTATATGCCTGAGAGGTTGCGAAGCTTGTACGGGATAATACTCGGCTAGTGTCAAGTATAGAATGGGATCCTCTTATGTACTTTGTTTTGTCTACAAAAAAAATTTCTTGTATGTTCCAACCTTATTGGAATGAAAACTAAATAAGTCCGAGTTTGTTGAATAAATGCTCTGCTCTTGTAATAAAAGTAATAAACACTTATAATAATAAAAAAAAGAAAAAAGAAAAATGTTGGCATGTTGCTAACACAAAACTACGATAATACAATAGTAAATACAACACTAACGAATTAACAATAACAAAATCATAAAGGTAAAAAAGTGGTCTTTTCCCGCTTATTTGCGTGCTTAGAGTTTCTTAGTGGCTGTGGCATCAGTGTCAGTGGGAGTGACCGGGGAGAGGCGTAGCGGCGTGATTTCTGGGCAGGTGTGATCGGCTGGATCGGAGCGTGGTCGCGTTTGATTTGTTCGTGTGTTTTTCGGCCAGTTGGCGTGGTCGAGGGTGCAGGTTCGAATAGCGTGAGGCGGAGCTGTGCGATTTCTAGGCAGCGGTGTTCGGCTGGGTCGGAGCGCGATCGTTTCTGGTTCGTCGGGGGGTGATTCGATCTGTTTGCATGGGCCTGGGTGTAGGTTCGATTGGCAGTAAGGTGTTCGTCGGAGGTTGTAGTAGAGCTTTGAGGGTAGAAATGGCGTGTTCGAAAATGGGGTTGGAGAAGGGAATGGAGATGCTGTCCATTGGTGGGGAAGATGAAGGGGGGATTGAGGTGGGCTTGCAGGAGATCGGTAAGGAGAACAATGGGGTCCCGAAATGGCGTTTCGTGGGACGATTCTTGACTCAATCTATGGTGAACTTTGATGCGATGTGGCATCAAATGGCTTTGGTTTGGAAGCCGGCGGCCCAGATATGCGGGCCGAGGAGGTCCTGGATGCGGGGATTGCGGGTGCGGAACAGAAGTTTATTTTTGAGTTTTACCACAAATCAGACGTGCAGAGGGTGGTAGAGGGAGGGCCTTGGTCCTTTAACCATGATGCGTTGGTAGGAAAGGTTTTGTTTCCAGGAGAGATACCGGCGAAGGTAGAACTATTTCACCTTCGAATCTGGGTTCAGCTACACGACCTTTCGGAGGGGTTTCGCACGGAACGGGTCTGTAAGAGTATAGGAAATCACATAGGCTCTTTTATTGAGATGGATCCGGGGAGTTTTACCAGGAATATGACATCGTACATCCGGATTTGGGTGACGATAGACGTCCGCTTTCCAATCAGGTGGCGTTGGAGGGTCCGGGCGGTTGGGGGGGAATGGTCTTGGATTAAATTCAGGTATGAAAGACTTACAACTTTTTGCTTCTACTGTGGTGTGCTAGGGCACAAAGATGAGATGTGCCAGGAAATGATCAAAAAGCCAAGTGTTGGGCCGGAGCGTGCCTATGGGGTTTGGCTTAGGGCGACGGGGAGGCGCTCGGGAGGGTTTGTGGGGGCTAGGTGGCTTAGGGATGAGAGTCCCAGTTGGGACCAGGAGGTGCCTATGGAGGTGAGTCGGACAGTGTCAAAGGAGACGGTTAGGGCGGCCGAAGAACAGGCAGGGACAACCTTGGTGGATGGAAAGCGGCGCATGATTGAGGATGAAGAGAATAAGGAAGGAGATTGAGTAAAAGCGGATCAAGCTGCATTGATCCGCAATGGCGAGTAGTAGGAGAGGAAGCCGGAGCTTTTAGCTTTGAAGGGGGCCAGGTTCTTTTAGCCCTTGGGAGGTAGCCTTTAATAACCGGCATGAGCCTTTGTTAGGGCTCCTGTTTGTCAGTAGCTGATACGCTATTTTAGGTCTTTGGGTTTTGCTGTTTTGTCCCTTTATAGGGTTGAGTAGATCAGCGAGTTAGGGTTCATTTTATAGTCATTTAATGTATGCCTGGTCTCGGGTGTCAGCCGTTTGGCTGTCACTTTTTTTATCATAAATAAATGGTTTTCGGATTGTTTTGTTAAAAAAAAAATATGTTAGCAAATATTTATATAATAAAGTAGTAGGTTAACCAACTCGATCTCTCAATCCAGATCATTCTTTCCATAGAATCACAGAAATATATACAAATATTCAATAATTTATAAATATTACTAAACAAAGAGCTCAATATTGAGAACAAGAATGATTATTTAAGATCAATTCTTTCCATGGAATCATAGAAATATATACTGAAATTGTCTCTTTCGATCTACTCTCTATTTCATGATCTCAAATCAATATAATTAATATTTTATTAGATGATTTAAATGTATGTTTTAGCTTAATATTTTTCTTGGGATAATTTTGGTAAGATGTTGATATAAAATACAAACCATATAAGAATATTCAATGTTTTATATCAAATGAAGAATAATGATTCATTAACAAATTAGTAACTTTTTGTTTTTTTTTAAAAAAAAACAATACAAGACCTAAGCTCCTCTTTTATCAACTATAAATACTACAGCAGACCAAACCATAAAAATCATCCTCAAAGATTATAATATTTTCTCGGTAGCCAAACAGGTCTTGTCTCTTTATTCGACAACAATGAAGAATCTGAAGCTACCTTTCTTCTCCTTCTGTTCCTTCCTTCTTTTCCATCTCTCAGATTTCTTTCAAATCTCCATCAATTACATATATAAACATTAGCATTTGATCAATACCAAACTGAAAATTATTGATTTATATGATTTTGTAATTCTTGTCTCACAGGCGCATCTGACCACCACCACCGTCGCAATGTGAAGCTGTTCGTGATCGGAGACTCTTATGCTGACACCGGCAACACCAGGTTGTCCGACAGCACTTCTTGGAAGGTCCCATATGGCATCACCTTTTCCGGTCAACCCGCCGGCCGGTTTTCCAATGGTCGCGTCCTCACCGACTACGTTGGTGCGTAACTATCACTACAAATTAGAAAAAATTACAAACTGTGGCGGAAATTTTTTGAAAAAATTTGTCACATAAATGTGACAAAAATCATATTTTTTATATTATAAATAAACACATATTTGTGAGTAAAATTCCTGTCACCAATCATACATTTCCGTATATATGATGAGAAATCCAAAGATTTGTGACATAAATTCTTCAAAAATTCAAAAAAAGAAATTTAATCATTGACCCTTCATTTCTTAGTTATTTACATTGATGCAATTGTGTGTACTATCTATAGCCAATTCTGTGAGAGTGAAGTCTCCAATAGCATACGAAAAATGGAAGATAACGAAATCGGTCAAATTTTTGAGGAACGGCGTCAACTTTGCGTACGGAGGATCCGTTGTGTTTCAAACTCTATTCACCTATCCGAACATGACCTCACAAATTAGCTTCCTCGACCAGCTTATCTAAGAATCGCTTTACACTCGGGATGATCTTAAACACTCCGTCGCCCTAGTCACCAACTCCGGCAACGACTACGTCGCCTACACCCAAAGAAATGGCTCAGTTCAAGTAAGGAAATAGTATTTTTCACGTAAACGTCTCGATCATATGTTTCTGTACGTACTGCATGCACTTATCATTAATTGCAGGGTTCGTCGTTGTTTTAAAGCTAATATTGTAGTTTCATGTGAACCTTTTTACTAACGTATGTCGTTCCTGCACTTATCGTTAATTGCAGGTTCCCATCTTTTATTTGTAGTGTGGCGATTGGTATTTCATGTAAAAGATTTTGCTTACATGTGTCATTTGTGCTTATCTTTAATTGCAAGGATTGCCACCTTTAACTACTAATGTGGTGAACTATGGTTTCACGTAAACGTTCTTGTTGACATATGCTCTTTGCACACTTATCTTTATTAATTGCATGGATTAACATATCTTTAATTGTTAGTTCGGTAAATGATAGTTTCATGTAAACGTATAATTGTATATATGTTGATATATGCCGTTTGTGCACTTATCTTGATTAATACAGGGGTTTCCATCTTTTATTGCTGGCGTAGTCAGTCAACTGGCGGTGAACTTGAAGCTGATAAGCGCGTTGGGAGTGAGGAAAATAGCGGTGGCGGGGGTCCCACCGTTGGGATGTTTTCCTCCGATCACCGCCTCCACTTCCTTCACCCAATGCAACGCGACACAAAACGCCTTGGTCTCCTTCCACAACCAACTCCTAGCGCAAGCTGTGGCTAAGCTCAACAACGAAGCCAAACACTCCACGTTCATCTTTCTTGATATCTACACCTCATTCATGTCTGTTCTCAACTCCACTACTGATTCCAAGTTTGTTAATCCATTGAAGTGGTGCTGTGCCGGAACAAGCGCCACGGATCGTTGTGGGACCGTAGACGCCAATGGTGTCAAGAAATATACAGTTTGTGACGACCCAAAAACCGCGTTTTTCTGGGATGTTGATCGATACAAGTGGATACTTTTTGTTTATCCAAGTTTGTTTTTCCTTGAGAGTATGTACCTTGATACTTCCTCGGGATGTTGATCGATACAAGTGGATACTTTTTGTTTATAAAAAAAGAAAAAAAAAATTCGTCATTTGCTTGGGGTTTTTTGTTTGGCACGTAGTGTGGGCGTGGCTACTATGGATTCTACAAATTTGATAATGAAAATGAATGGAAGTTTATGTTTTGGTCTATATATATTTTTTTAATGGCAGGATCCATGGACATGGGATCAGAACAATTCAATTGGATATTCTAATCCTTACAGAACTCATAGTATTTGTTTTATCAACTAGTACATATTAGTATATCATTAATCCAATTACGTACATGAAGCAAGTTTGTTTTAGTCAACTTGATTTTTTTTGTGGGTTCCATAAAGGATTTCAAGTACTATTAGTTTGTAAATATATTATAGAAAAAACTCAATTTGGGAAAGAAAAAAAATTAGATCACGTCATTGTATGTAACAGAAATTTTTGTTATTAGTGTGTGTTTGTGATATAAAATATGATTTCTATCACAATCTACAACGAAACTATGACGGTAAATTTTCTCTCACGAATTACGGTCACAGTTTGCAATTTTTTTTAGTAATGCTTGAATAGTCTTATCCCAATCAAGCTTCTCGATTGAGAGTTTAGTGAATATTTTTCTTCAAATGTCCGGAGATAATTTACAATTGCTGGTATATATAAAGCTGGGGTCAATTCATTACAAACCTGTTTACAACATCTTATATATGCTAATGCCACCCTTTTTTTGGATTGGATTAGAATAAATTAAAACTCATTTTATATTAGTAGTAATTTATGTAATTAGGTTGCTAATATATAATTATGATCTGTTTATGGCTTTAGAGTATATAGCAGATTAACCAATTCGTACTCTCAATCCAGATCATTCTTCCCAGAAAAATGTATACATATATACAATAGTTTATAATTATTATTAAACAAAGAGCTCAATTTGGGAACAAGAATGATTATTTAAGATCCATGTTGTTAGATCACAAACATATCAATCATACTTAAAAACTGAAATTTTCTGTTGCTCCCAATGACCGATCTTTATTCTCTAATTCATGATCTAAAATCAATATAATATTTTTATTACGATGATGTAATGGTAAGTTTTAGCGTACAACATATCTTATAAACCGACACTTAGCACCAAAACCATGAAAAATACTACTACAAATACTAGAGTAGAGCAAACCATAAAAAAACCTCCCAAAATTTTATTTATTTTTCTCGGTAGCCAAACAGGTCCTGTCTCTTTCTTCTTCCACTTTGTTAGACTCAGTTTAGGTTATGCAAGAATTTATGATAACAATGAAGAATCTGAAGCTACCGTCCTTCTTCTTCTGTTTCTTCCTTCTTTTCCTTCTCTCAGGTTTCTTTCAAATCTCAATCAATTTCACAAACATTAGCATTTGAATATATACTAAACTGAAAATTGGTTTATATAATTTTTTTAATTCGTGTGTCACAGGCGCATCTCACCACCACCACCACCACCGTCACCGGCGCAATGTGAAGCTGTTTGTGTTCGGAGACTCCTATGCTGACACCGGCAACAACAGGTTGTCCGACGGCACTTCTTGGAAGGTCCCATATGGCATCCCCTTTCCCCGTAAAACCACCGGCCGGTTTTCTGATGGTCGCGTCCTCACCGACTACATTGGTGCGTAGCTATCACTAAAAAAATATAGTTGCAAACTATGACGAAAATCTATTAGAGAAAATATATTCATCAAAGTTTCATTACAAATTGTGACAAAAATCATATTTTATATCACAAACACACATTTGTAATTGAAATTTATGTCACAACCATACAGTTACATAACAAATTACATTTTCTGATTAATAAATATATTCATAAATTTGTTACAAAAATTCTTCAAAAATTTAAAAAACAAGTTTTAGTCATTGACCTTCATTTCTTAGTTATTTATATTGATACAATTTTATTTACCATGTAGCCGATTATGTGGGAGTGAAGACTCCAATAGCATACCGAAAGTGGAATATAACGGGATCCGTTAGATCTTTGAAGAACGGCGTTAATTTTGCGTACGGAGGATCCGGTGTGTTCCAAACCCTAGCCACCTATCCAAATATGACCTCCCAAATTAGCTTCCTCGACCAGCTAATCAAAAAGTCGCTATACACTCCGGCTGATATTAAATACTCGGTGGCTCTTGTCACCAACTCCGGCAACGACTACGCCGCTTACACTCAAAGAAACGGCTCCGTTCAAGTAAGGAAACATTATTTTCATGCAAACGTATTTATTGATGCTTGTCAGTTTGTGCACTTCTAGTTAATTGCAGGAATTACCATTACGTAAACTTTCATATGAACGTTTTTGCTCAAATATTTGTTTGTGCACTTATAATTTTATGTAAACGTATTGTTGCATTGCTGACATATGTCGTTTATATAGTTATGTTTAAATGCATCTTCTATATTAATTTGATGAATAATAGTCTCATGTAAGTGTTGTAATTATTGATACGTATTGTTTGTGCACTTGTCTAAATTATAGAGGTTGGCGCCTTTTATTGCTAGCGTAGTCAATCAGTTGGCGGTGAACCTGAAGATGATAAGCGCATTGGGAGTGAGGAAAATAGCGGTGGTGGGTCTACCACCGTTGGGATGTCTTCCTCTGATCACCGCCTCCACTTCCTTCACCCAATGCAACGCGAACCAAAACGCCTTGGTCTCTTTCCACAACCAACTCCTAGCGCAAGCTGTGGCTAAGCTCAACAACGAAACCAAACACTCCACATTCATCGTACTTGACATCTACACCTCCTTCATGTCTATTCTTAAATTCACTACTGAATCCAAGTTTGTGAATCCATTGAAGCTGTGCTGTGCCGGAACAAGCGCCACGGATCATTGTGGGACCGTAGACGCCAATGGTGCGAAGAAATATACAGTCTGTGACGACCCACAAACCGCGTTTTTCTGGGACGATGCGCACCCAACGCAGGCGGGGTGGCGTGCGGTTTACTCCACTCTCCGGACGACCCTTAAGCATCTAATTGCTAAATAAGCTATGACTCATAGTATATATATATACAGTGACGTGCATGTATTTTAAAAACATTCATCGATCCTAGCTTTCTCTAATTTTAATTTCAGTTCGTCATTTGTTTAGGGCTTTCTGTTTGGCATGTAATGTGGCTACTGTGGATTAATAAATGGATGTTTATGTTTTGGTCTATGTATTTTTTTAATCGGCAGGATCCATGGACATCGGATCGGTACCATTCAATTGGATATTCTAATCCTTAAAGAGTTCATAGTATTTGTTTTATCAACTTGTACATATATTAAAGCAAGTTGGTTTTGGTCAACTTGATTTCACCTTAAGCAGCTTTCAATTTAACCTTAATTTGCTTTTGGGGATAATTTTTGTTGAGTTATTAATTAAGATGCATGTTATTAATATATATAAGATAAAAATGTTCATAAAATAAATTTTATTTAGTTCTTCTTCTTCTACTGTCTGAAGCTGTTTATCAGAATATTTAGATCATGGAGGAGACTATGGTTACAATAAAGAAGCTAAAGCAACCTTTCTTCTTCCTCTGTTTCTTCTTTCTTTTGCTTCTCACAGGTTTCTGTTTCAACTCTCAATAAATTAAATTTATAATTCAACTACTGTTTGGTTAATTTGTATTTGAATAATAAACTCAAAATTGATTGATATATTTTTCGAATTATTGTGTCACAGACGCATCTCACCACCGTCACCGTCGCAATCTAAAGCTGTTTGTTTTTGGAGACTCTTATGCTGACACCGGCAACAACCGGCTGTCTGACGGCCCTCCTGTTGAGAAGTGGGGGTTGTCTCACATTGAAAAAATAGAATGAGAAAGAGCTAAATATAATGGTGGAAGCCAAACCCTACTAATAAGGTTGACCTTTTAGTATGGGAAGCCCAAACCATTATATTTAGCCCGTTTATGAATTTAACACCTGCTTGGAAGGTCCCATACGGCGTCACCTATCCCGGAAAACCGTCCGGCCGGTCTTCCGACGGTCGTGTCCTCACTGACTACGTTGGTTCGTAACTATATTAATTATATTACCAAGATTAGTTATAGAGAAAATTAATTAATGTTCATTTGTGATGTAATATATGCAGCCAAAATTGTGGGAGTGAAGACTCCAATAGCATACAGAGAGTGGAATATAACGGGATCCGTCAGATCTTTGAAGAACGGCGTTAATTTTGCGTACGGAGGATCCGGTGTGTTTCAAACCCTATCGACCTATCCCAACATGACCTCCCAAATTAGCTTCCTCAGCCACCTTTTCAATCGGTCGTTTGACTCTCCGGCGGACATTAAATCCTCTGTGGCTCTCGTCACCCTCTCCGGCAACGATTACGCTGCTTACAACCAGAGAAACAGCTCCGTTCAAGTAAGAAAATGATATTTTCATGTAAACGTTTTTGTTGGCGCGTGTTGTTTCTGCACTTATCTTTAGTCTCGCATAATTTACTATTTTATATTGTTAGTATAGTGGGTGATAATTTCATGTACATGGTTTAACTGACACGTGTTGTTTGTGCACTTATCATTACGTTCAGGGGTTGCCGTCTTTTATTACTAGCGTGGTGAATCAGTTGACGGTGAACCTAAAGCTGATAAGTGCGTTGGGAGTGAGGAAAATAGCAGTAGCGAGTCCACCGCCTTTGGGATGTCTACCTCAGTTCACCGCCTCCACTTCCTTTCGCCGATGCAACTCCAACCAAAACGCCTACGTCGCCTTCCACAACCAACTCCTAAACCAAGCTGTGGCTAAGCTCAACCACGAAGCCAAACACTCCACATTCATCATTCTAGATCTCTACACCTCATTCATGCATGTTCTCAACTCTACCACAGATTTCAAGTTTGTGGATCCATTGAAGTTGTGTTGTGAGGGCACAAGCGCCACAGATCATTGTGGGAGCGTAGACGCCAATGGTACGAAAAAATATACAGTTTGTGACGACCCAAAAACCGCTTTTTTCTGGGACGGTGCGCCCCCGACGCAGGCGGGGTGGCGTGCGGTACACTCCACTCTACGGACGATCCTTGGGCAGCTACTTAATTACTATATAAGCTATGACTAATAGTACTATATATATCTAGTAACATGTATCTTAAAACCATTCATTGATCCTAGGTATCTATAATTGTATATGTATTGGTCATTTGTTACGGTTTTTCAGTTTGGCATGTAACGTAATGTGGGAAATATGGTTTTACAAGTTTATTTAAGGAAGTTTATGTTTTGGTCTGTGTAAGATTAGTGCAATTCAATTGGAATATTTAAACAATTCATAGTATTTTTGTTTTATGGACGAGTACATCATTAACCAATACATGCATGCTTTCTGTCGATATCTAGATAACTAGATTTTTCAATGAGATGTGATTCAGATTGCCAACCTCTAGCTACATTATTATCTATTAATTTCAAACTTAAATTTTTTTTTTAAATATTGTTATTACATGTGGATAAAATAATAATCACATTTTATTATACGAAGTTGAGCGATTCAAAAAAGTCGAATTACTAAACATGAAGTTTCGTGATATACAACCTACAACTATATAT
The DNA here is from genome assembly GCA_036897625.1 of Pelargonium cotyledonis. Classification (NCBI taxonomy): domain Eukaryota; kingdom Viridiplantae; phylum Streptophyta; class Magnoliopsida; order Geraniales; family Geraniaceae; genus Pelargonium; species Pelargonium cotyledonis. The sequence continues at coordinate 606 of JAYMTA010002135.1, read as the reverse complement.
ATGCAAATGTACATATATGTGCCTTTTACTTTCTTTTTTCTTTTGTTAAGTGGCAATTTAGTATGTTCTCTAGAAAAGAGACTCAAACAATTCAAACCAATTGACATCCAATTTCTTGGACCTAAAACAGAAAAGAGCTAAAAATAGAAGTTTGGTTTTGCTCATAACGTGGCTTCATTAAAATAACAATGAAGAAAACGCTCTATATACAAATAAAGTCAATGGTCCAACATTAAAATCTTATGTATTTTTGTTAGTGGTAAAGATTATTAGGATTTGCACTAAAGCTCAATTTATATAGGGTTAAATATTTCGGGATCCCTTATACTTGTTTTTATTAATTTGTTAGCCCCTACACTCAGACATTAGCCATCTTGAACCCTGGACTTTATTATTTTAGTACATTTAACTCAATGACATGCTGTAGCAGGTTATCCTATGCCACGTCACCGATTTTGCCACGTCATCTTTCTTCTTCTCTCCTTTCCATGAAAATATGGGAGCAAGCTCTTTTCTATGTTGGGAAGTCAATGAACCACTGTTAATCACATAACTAAACAAGAGTATAGTGACACCAATCTTACAATTAAAATTCATATATTAATT
>JAYMTA010002134.1:0-17422 GCA_036897625.1 Pelargonium cotyledonis | reverse complement strand
GGTGAAAAATACTTCATCACCTTTATCGATGATTATTCTAGATAATGTTACTTATATCTACTGCATGAAAAATCTCAATCAATAAACACTCTTGAAGTGTTTGTGAATGAGGTAGACAGGCAGTTAGATAGAAAATTTAAAGTAATAAGATCATATAGGGGTAGTGAATATTATGGAAAGTTTGACGAAAGTGGAAAATGTCCAAGTCCATTTGCTAAGTTTTTAGAGAGCCAAGGCATATGTGATCAATACACAATGCCTAACACACCACAACAAAATGGTGTTGCTGAAATACAAAATCGTACTCCAATGGACATGGTTAGGAGTATGATGAGCTATAGTATTGTACCCCTTTCTTTGTGGACACATGCATTGAGAACATCAGTATATCTGTTGAACAGGGTTCCTAGTAAAGCGGTTCCTAAGACCCCTTCTGAACTATAGACAGGAAGGAAACCCAGTTTAAGGCACCTACATGTTTGGGGTTGATCGGAAGAAATAAGAATTTTCAATCCACATGAAAAGAAACTGGATGCAAAAACCATTAGTGGTTATTTCATTGGTTATCCAAAAAAATCGAAAGAGTATAGATTTTATTGCCCTAACCATCGTATGAGAATAGTTGAGTCTGGAAATGCTCGGTTCATTGAGAATGGTCAATTCAGTGGGAGTGGAGAATCAAGAAAAGTGGATATTCAAGAAATCCAAGAGAAAACTACTATGTCTAGTAGTTCTTCTCAAATTGTCGTTCCTCTTGTTGTATCAAAGATAAAAAACTCAAAGGAACAACAAAATCAAATTCCAGTCCCATAACATGAATTTGTATATGATGAACCGGCTAATAATGCATTAGTTGCAAATGAGCAAGTCATTCATCTAGAAATAGCACCAAGAAGGTCTGCAAGGGAGAGAAGACCAGCAATTTTGGATGACTATTTGGTTTACTCACTTGAGCATGAATGTGACTAAAGTGTTGATGAATATCCAGTCTCATTTAAACAAGCCAGCCATGGAAAGTAACAATTCTGAAAAATGGTTTGATGCCATGAGAGATGAATTAAAGTCAATGGATGACAACAAAGTCTGGGAACTTGTAGAGTTGCCTAAGAATGTGAAACAAGTGGGTAGTAAATGGGCTTTTAAAACCAAATGAGACTCACAAGGCAATATCGAAAAGTATAAGACCAGACTTCTTGCAAAGGGTTATACCCAAAAGGATGGCATTGACTACAAAGAGACTTTTTCTCCAATTTCAAAGAAAGACTCTTTAAGAATTGTTTTGGCTTTAGTGGCTCATTATGACTTATAGCTTCATCAAATGGATGTCAAAACCGCCTTTCCTCAATGGTGATTTGGAGGAAGAAGTTTATATGGATCAACCTGAAGGATTCAAATCTTCAAGTAAAGAGAAATTGGTGTGTAGACTTGAGAATATATGGATTGAAACAAGCTTCCAGACAATGGTACATTAAGTTTAATGATATCATTACGTCTTATGGTTTTATAGAAAACACTGTTGATCGGTATATTTATATGAAAATCAGTGGGAGCAAGTTAATAATAGTAATTCTATATGTTGATGACATTCTTCTTGCTGCAAATGATAAAGGTTTGTTACATGATGTCAAAGCATTTCTGTCTAAGAATTTTGAAATGAAAGATATGGGTGAGGCATCCTATGTTATCGGGATAAAAATATTTCAGAATAGATCACAAGGATTGTTAGAATTGTCTCAGAAGGGGTATATCAATAAAATCTTAGATAAATTTAGGATGGATAAATGCTCTGCAGGGGCAGTTCCAATACAGAAAGGGGATAAATTTAGTGAGAAACAATGTCCCAAAAAAGATTTGGAACGAAGGGAAATGGAAAATATCTCTTATGCACCAGTTATAGAAAGCTTGATGTATGCCCAAATCTACACTCGACCAAACATCAATTTTGCTGTCGGAACGTTGGGTCGATACCAAAGTAATCCCAGCATTGATCATTGGAAAGCTGCTAAGAAGGTTCTTAGGTACTTACAAGGCACCAAGGATCTTATGCTTACGTACAGAAGGTCAGACCATCTGGAGCTGGTGGGCTACACAAACTCAGATGTAGGATGTGTAGATTCGATGAAATCTACATTTGAGTATGTATTTTTGTTAGCCGGAGGATCAGTTTCTTGAAGGAGTGGAAAACAGTTTGTCATTCTACTTCCACCATGGAAGCGTAATTTGTGGCGTGTTTTATGAGGCCACGGTTCAAGAATCGTGGTTGCGGAATTTTATCTCACGTCTTGGTATTGTCGATAGTATTTCTACACCGGTGAGGATTTATTGTGATAACTCCGCAACAATTTTCTTCTCTAAAAATGACAAGTATTCTAAATGTGCCAAACGCATGGATTTAAAATACTTATCAGTGAAAGAAGAAGTGCAAAAACAGAAAGTGTTGATCGAGCATATTGGTACTGAACAAATGATAGCGGATCCGTTGACTAAAAGATTATCACCCAAATTATTTAATAGTCATGTTGTAAATATGGGTATCACGGACAAGTCCTTGCTAGCATGATTTGTGATGTATATATACATTTATGATATGTTGCTCGTATTATTTTTAAGACACTTACAAGAATTCTATTAAAGTTATGTTTTTGGTTATTTAATGGAAATTCACTTTTTCTTGTATACAATTATTGTTTAGTGAAAAATTGAGGATTATGTTATACCTCAATTAGTATGGCTTGAATTGAATTGATAGTGTGATACATGGGAGGAATCTCGTCGACAAAATAACTTGTGACCACCATGATTCCTATTAATGCAATTCAATTAATGATGACTTAAAATTCAACATAATTGAGATGCGCACTTATAGTTCGATTGTTGTTGAATCTTCAAGTCGTATTATTGGCCAAGTGGAGATTATTATATTTTATATCTAGTGTGGCCCATAATACTTTAATGGTGAATGAGCTGATCTCATTATGTAGCTCAATTTGATGGTAATTGGGTTTATGAGGAAAAGAGACTGGTTTGGGTAGTTATTAATTTGAATTAAAAACCATTTTCCTTCTCTCTAAAATTAACCCGTTTTAGAATACGTAAATCTGATTCAGAAACTGGAAAGTTTGTACGCAGACTCTCTCTACTCCATCACAGAGAAACGTAAAGGAAGAGAAGAGGGAGAATGAAAGCGTAAAGCTTGAAGATCGTTAAGACAAAACAAAGTATGGATCCAAGTAAGTTTAACTCAGTTAATTATCACATAAAAGCATGAATTACATGATTAGGTTGAATTAATCGTTGTTCTAAATCTTTTTTAAATTGTAAATTTATCTTACAGTCAAAATCTGCGGGTGACTCGCCCGACCATATATACTTCTTTAGTCTTCCAAATACATTTATCATACAAATTTATGCAAATCTTAACCTGCAAAACAAATCAATGAAACATAAAGAAGAAGAAGAAGAAGAAGATTAACAGTTCATGTCAGTGGTGCATAGAGTGACAGATGCTTTAGGTATATGAATGTTGAGAAAATAAAAAATGATAGCAGGGACGTGGGAGTTGGGACCCGATTCTCTAATATTCAAGATATTGAAATAATGTGAAGATAGTGTACAGTATGTAGTGTGAGTGTGATAGATTTCCAAAATAAAATCTGTATAATAAATGATAGGTTGGAAGTGGATTGTCGAACCTTGAAAAACATATTTTTAGCGTAGAAATAAATCCCATATGAAAAACAAAAGAAAATGTTATGCAAGAGAATCTCTGTATAAGGTAAAAATGGGCTACGATATGTGCCTGATGTTTGGGCTCTTTTTAGCTCAAATCTTTAACTATAAAACTTGGCAATTTTGATTTTCATGGGTGCATGGGTTGTGGGTAAATCGTTGAACCAGCCGCAACCCTTGGAAATCTTATAGGTGGTTCACGGATTGAATAATCAAACCATAGTGTAGGGGTTGGGCTGAAAATTCATGCCAACGACCGAATTATCCGGCCATGAACACCCCTATATTTAATTGTATCGCACTGTATATTTTTTCTTTTGGAACACATGTATTATTTGTTAAATTGAATTTCAAATGGAAGAATTTTATGGATATTTGGATCAAAGCTCGTTCTGTTTGAGCTGGGCTTGCAACTCACTATTTGGGCTGCTCATCTTGTCCATTTAACAATAATAAAAAATAATCAAACCACTTTTATATATTAATTATTTTCTCAAAACAAAAGGACAAATTTTTATCTTAAATAAGAGCACATGAACTTATTTGTTTAAACATGAATATTGTAATACGAAGTTAGTGAGAATGAATTAAATATCTTTGTTTCTATCTTCATAAACATTTTTCATCTTTTACCAATAAGATTCCACTTTCTCCATCCCATAAACGACCCCATATCCTTTTATACTCTATATAAAGTATAAAAAGACCTCGAGTGTCCAAGAAAAAGTATATTGGAAAAGAAATGTTGTGACACAAGTTGCGAGACTATGGAGTGTAGCATATAAAATAGAAATGAAAAACAAAAGGCACATGGAGATCTTACAATAAAGAGAGGAGGATAAGGCTAGGTTGGTGTCATGGTCCAAGTTCATCGTAACTCCTTGCCACCTTTTTCTTCCATATTATTCTCGTCTATGCATTGATAAATCATTATATATAACGAATTTTTGCTTGTGTTGGATAGATTAACTTATAGTGTATAGTTTAGTTGTATTTATCTCTTGTTTTTATATTTATATGTTGTATTTATCTTTTCTCATAATTCTTGTAATTATTCTATTTATATGGGAATACACGTGAGAATATCTAAAGCGGAGTAACAATGTAGCATGGTATCAAGAGCTAGTTTTGATTCATATTTGGTCTAAACGTGGCATATTTATGTTTGCATCCTATGTGGTATCTGGCCCACTTGTATATGAATATGCCTGTAGCGGCTCATTTGTGAAGAAAAATACATACACGTGAAAGGGAATGCCGATTTATAAAGCCCCGATTATGCACGTGTAAAGCTCACCGATATAAGAAAAATGTGAGACTCGCACGTGATGGGGAGTGTTAAAGTGTGTATTGTCCCACATTGAAAAAATATAAAGAGAATGTGCTACATAAAATGGTGGAAGTCAAATCCTACTAAAGTTGACATTTTAGTATGTGAAACTCAAACCATTATATTGAGGATCATTATTCAAATTTAACAGCTTGGTTGCATTTATGCGATAAATGTGTTTTAACCCATACTAACCGGGTCAGAGAACATATTGATCCTCATCATCTAAGTGTAGGCACAATATTTTTCAATTAGAAATGTTAAAATTTTGTAGTAACTTGTCAAATAGTCAAATTTCTTTAAATATAATATTTTCATTGAATTGATCAAAATTTTGTATAAGATATGATAATAAGTATGAGAGTATTTATGAACCAACTTATTTTGACTTACGCTAAACCAAACAAATGTGATCGGGGAGTGGCTAGAGTTCTCAGTTTGTGGAAGTGCAGTGGACGGCGGCGGTTCACGGATACGTGACTGTGGTTGGCGGTGGATCTCGAGCACGCGACTGTGGTTGGCGGTGGATCTCGGGCACGCGATGGTGGATCTCGGATACGTGACTGTAGAAGGTCAAGGTGTTGCTGAAGTAGTTCTGACAATGGAAGCCGGGGAGGAGGAATCGGACAACAAGCGTAGTCGATCGCTAAAGAAAGTGGGAAGGAAGGAGCAGGTTACCGATCAGGCGGACCACCACGGGGTCCGCTTGGGAGAGTAGTTCGTTGGTCTGAAGCAGCGTTGCTGCTTCAAGATGGTCGTATTGGTGCGACCAGGGTTCCTCAGTAGTCGTTATGGGTCTCATACAATGGCTCTTAATGTCAGTACTCGGTATTACTGTGGAGGATTTTTCCGATTTTAGTTTGGTTTTATAGTTTTGGTTTGTTAAATCAGTGTTTTAGGTTTTGTTTGTTTAGTATCTTTTTCTGTTTTGGGTCATGTCTGAAATCAGCATCTTAGGTCTGGTTCGTTCCGGATTCTAGGTATCCTCTGGTTGTAGTTCCAGATCGTCCGTAACTACTATGAATTCATCGAAGACAATCAAAGAGATTATTGTTTTTTAAAAAAATGAAACAAATGAGATGATGACACATCCTTAAATCAGTAGATGTGTAAGCGAAAAGTTAATTGGTTTATGCCTAAGCTAATTAATTTTTGATTTAAGCTATGTCATTAATGAGGTGATGACATCTCATTAAATTATATATATAGAGAAAAATAAAAAAAAAATTGAAGAAAAAAAAATCCTATGAACATTGTAGTTGTATGTTAAATTATAATACATTTCGTTTTAGAAGTATCATATGTCTAGAATGCAAACACTTATCTCATGCAAGAAGACAAGTGTCCTAAAATGTGTCTAGCATCCAAACAATTATAGCATTCATGAAGACAAGTGTCATTCTAGGTGTTAGGAGTATAGGACTTCAATAGGAATTCTAATTTTCTACTCTTGTAAAAATCATAAACTAATACCAAAGCAAGAGAATTAGTAACTAACATTAATCTTCCTCTAATTACGGGTTCTTTATTTTTTGACAGTTAACTTTTTAGTTTTTCCATGGTTCTAGGTTTTACTAATCGTACCTTCTACTTGGTCAAATAACTAAAGCATATCCTTTAAATGGAAGTGCTAATAAATCAAAGATTTTTTAAAAGTAAAATAGGACATATCATGAATAGAAGATCTACTCTCACAAAAGAGAATCTACAACTCTTGATTATCTTAGGAGAAGTCCGTGGGCAATTGCTTAGGCAATAGAAGTACATATAATTTGTTAATCTGTGTATTTTGTATGCCGTCAACTTCTGCTCAAAGCAACTCGATCTTTTTTTCTTCTAGAGATTATTATTTACTATTTTATAAAAAGGATTAGAAAACGAACATAAAATTTGTTTTTTTTTGTAATAGAATAGCTAGTAAAACTATCATTTATTGCGTCTCTTCTATTTATTTGGGGTACCCGTTCATATAAAAGGAAAACATTAGGAAATTCGTGTAATTTTATTTATAGTTCCATAATCACCTTAACTTTCCTTCATTTAAAGAGATAAATATAAATCAATAAAGCAAATAAAAAAGTAAATATAAATCAATTTAAAAATTGTGTATGAGATGAATTTAGAGGGCTCAAGTGGGCCTATTGTAACGGCACGAATGCTTTCTCTAGCAAATTGCACGACCTTCCGGCACTTAGACAACCCTTTCTCCCCGCATGCTAGTCTAAGTCAGCCTTTCCACCTGCAAACTAATAAGCGAACTCAAAGTGAAATAACAAGTATGAATGAATTGCGCAAATGGAGGTTTATTTCACACAAGAGATGTTTACAATGTAGGGGATGGTTTGGATAAATGAAGCTCTCACCTATTTATACTAGATGACTTACAAAACTAATAGTTAAGATCTAAAGTTAAATTCTATAATCTATGGCTAGGATTGTCCCTGTATAATATTCTACAAATTCTAGAAAACTATGAATTATTCTCCACATTTCTAGAATCTTTCACAAAATGTATGGAATATATTTGGGTTGGGCCTTGAAATGTTTGGGCTTGGACTCATATATTTGGACTCCCTTTTAAAGTATACATCTTGCACATGATATTCACACTTGCAAGCCTTATGCGCGTTCTCTTTTTGCCGCTCGGATAGAACATTTGTGTCACGTACACTCGGTTTGTGACACTATACCTACTACAGCCCACCTTTGGCTCCGCCTTTGCTAACACCAAAAACATGGGATCTCATAGGGAAAGGCAATCTCACAATGATATTCTATTAGTGATAGCCTTAAAAGAGGAGCCCCAAAGGACTAAGTAACCAGTGATCTCTACTAGATTTGCAGGAGCTCCAATTATCCCGGTCATGAGCAACTCCTTGATATTTTCTCTTCGAATGGTCTCAAAACCTAGCCGGTCACGTGTAATCTACTCACCGCAACCTTCCGAGAGATGTGTGACTACATTCTCAGGTACGAAGGCATGGAGCCCCCGATCATGCCCCCTAGCGAGCGCCAGAAAAATCGACCCCATAAGAATTGCAACATCCATAAGTGCAATTGCCATGAAATTCACGATTGTTTATACCTCAAGAGAGCCATTGAGAGACTTATGGGGAGTCAACCTAGTTTCAGACTAATAACGGAAAAATTGGTTCGAAGCGTACATACAACGGACGACACTAAAAACTAAATATGGTGAACTAACTCAGCGTGTCCATCTACGAAACAAACATCATAAATGTACTATCGTTTCCCTAAAAAAAATGTACTATCAATAATTACATTCATTAGATAGGAGCCAAAATAAGAGACAATACATATGCACTAGTCCACATATGTAGGCCACTTTTGGAAAAGGTAAGAGAAAATCATATAAACCACGCTTAAGGTTTAGCATCGATGCTGATGTATATTTTTCTTTGTTTAGATGGAGCATGGTGGAATTTCGGTACGAGTAGAATGAGCTTTAATATAAATAGGACCATTTTCATTATCTTGTTTGGTGGGATGTGGAAAATCGAGCGGAAAAGATTACAGTTACAAAGTTTTCACGAATTTGACATTAATGATCCACGTTGTTAAGAACTCACAACATCGAGCAATTCAAAGATCAGGAACTGAAAGGTAAAAATAATCTTATAAGTTGATTGATAGACATGAACTTTGGGTATAGAAAGCATAGCCACGTACGAAGAGTTTGAGTAACAATAACTCATGCGATGAGCTCGTAGTTAGTAGATATGAAGAGTTTTGAGTACCATAACTTGTACTGCTACACGTTTCATGTGCCAAGTTAGAACATAAAACAATTTTTAGAAAGAAAAATTTTCAAATGATCACGGTTAACAATTGACTTTTATATGGTTTAGCCTAAGCCAAACCAATCATAACATGACACCTCATTAAAATGTCACTCATACTCATTTGTTGGAGAAGAGCGACCCGCCCAGATCCAAAAATTTTAATGAAGTATCACTATTTGAGTGGTGGCTTAGCCTAAGCCAATTAATTCATGACTTAGGGGGTGTTTGGTTAAGCTTATAAGCTGGTCAAACGGGCTTATGAGCACTAAAACGGCTCTTTTTGTCAAGTTACATGTTTGGTAAATTAAAAAAGTGCTTATAAACTCATGCTTATGAGCCATAAAAAATAAGCTGGGAGTATCCAGCTTATAAGCACCCAAAAAAGAGTCAGTTTGACCATTAAAAGTCATTAATGCCCTTATATTTTTATGTGATAAAAATAAAGAAAATTTTATAACTTTGTTATTTGACGTCTGATTTGAGTGATTTTCATGTCATTTTCGTAAAAGAAAAAATCATTAAAAATATAATTGTGTCTTAAAAATTAAATTTTAATTATTTATATACAAAATTCGAGATTTTCAATTATGCATTCCTAATAAAAATGCAAAATAAAAATAGACAAATATGAAAAAATAATCATAACTTTGTATTTTGATTTTTAATTTTGATCACTTTTTAAATGTTCTCATGAATTTTTAATAAACAATGTTTTTATTTAGATAAAAAGATTCACCAATAAAAATATTGTTAATGTCTTATACAGTCAATTTGACACCATAGACGGCTTATCAGCACTTTTTACCAAACAATCCAAGTACTTATCAGTACTTTCTTACCAAACACATAACAACTTATTCTTAAAAATAGTCTGAGCACGTTAATACTCAAAAGCTCTACATGCTTATCAACTATTTTTGAGAAGCTAATCCAAACATCCTCTTAGTCTAAGTGTCGTAAAACGATTTATTGATGTCAACCGCAAACTGGGTGCCATAAAACGGCTTAAAATTATAACCTTGAGTTTGTGGATCCATCCAAAAACCTCACGGTAAGGCCGAAAGAAAAGAAAACCCACGTTCCATTTCCAAATGAGATTTGAACATGAATGAGGAAGGAGGGAGAGCACATGAGCTGTTAACGTCCCAAATCATGGTTTCGTCATAAAGGAAACTTTCCCGCTCTTGGAGAGAAAAATCGACGTACGTACAAATTGGGGAAAAGGGAAAAAAATTGGACATGTCAATCGGTACCGTTGAAAACCATTTCTAGTGGGTTGTCTTCAACAATTCCACATTGTTCCCTTCCAATCCAATCCAAGCGTCTTCTTCGCTCCCATTTTTCTTGCTTTATTGGATTCTTCTTCCTCTGGCTTCCACCGGATATTTTCTTGTATCATAAAATCTCCATTCCATTCCAGTTCAAGGTACGAACCCATTTCATTTTTCTATCTGTATAATGATGCAATGGCATAGGAACAAGAAAAATGTTAATGGGTTATGGTTAAATCCGGTAATTTTTTTTGCCAAGATTCAGAATCTGGAATCTGCTGCTAATTTCTGGGGTTTATTGAAGCCACTGCTTTGTTATCACCCCTGAAGATTTGCAATAATGGGTATGTACTTAAGGTAACAAATGGTGAATTCTGCGTTTTTTCCCCTTAATTGTAATACATTCAAATCATGGTGGTCTGGGTTTTTGCTTTTTTTTTTTAATAATAATTTTATTGATGGACAATCTATTAGAGAGTTACTGATTGAGAAAAACTGGCAGCTTGTCTTATGTTGAGATCCTCTGGGGCAGAGGATTTGAATGAATTCTATCCAATTAGACCAGAATGTGTGGCTGATGTCCCCAAAATCCGTTTCAGACCCAGGGTATGTATGATATTTCTTTATCCATTATCTATTTGTTGTAATTTGTAAATGAATGATTTTAGTTTTCTTCATGGACATCTTGGTAAATTGGGATATACGTATCCAAGTCTTGCTTAAATTCCCTTTCCCGCGCATAGGAGGGTTGATAAGATAGGAAATGGCTGTTGTTATTTCCCTTATAATTTAGTATTGTGGGAGTATTCTGAAATGCACTGTGATATGCATCGGTTCTCTATGCATTTTCACAGGCGGGAAAAACTCTCAGTGCAAGAAGGTGGCATGCTGCATTTTCTGATGATGGTCATTTGGATATAGCAAAAGTGCTCCGACGTATTCAGCGAGGGGTAAACTTCTTTTAACTTTGATTTAAAATCTTCATATATCAATGAAACATGCATGTTATCCAAGCTACCTAAATTATCTCTAAACCTGACGAAGGTATGTCCGTAAATCTTAGCTTCTAACTAAGATCATCGAAATGCTGGTTTGGTACCACAGATCATCCCGAAAGGCATTTATACCGTGACTATAGAGGTTTGGAACAACTTGGATAGATGCCTAATCGAGACATCATAGGACTAAATGTCGTGCTTGCTGCAGATTGCGATTGCAAGCTTCATAATGTGAAGAGACGCTACCTCATTGCCCAAAAATAGAAATTCTTTCTGCAAAATGACGCTTCTTTGAAACTTCAAGGGTTTCATCTATCTTAAATAGCTTTCTGTTCACTTATGTTGGTGGAACCAGTAGTTTACAATGTGGATAATATGCAAGTAAACAACTAGATTAAGCCAGTGAAATAAGTAAAGATTTCCATGTAAATCTCAAAATGACATACGTAGTTGGTATAACTTTTGTCCCTAGAAGGGATTATTACAGCTTAAACTTCTATATGTCAGTTAGTAGAGACTCCCAGCTGATGATAACATATATGCTTCTATCATGCATTTAAACTTGTATATAAAGTTCATTATTAACTATTGTTTTCTTCTGGTATTTAAATCAGGGTGTTCATCCTTCAATCAAAGGAGTTGTTTGGGAGTATTTGTTGGGCTGCTATGATCCTAAAAGCACCTTTGATCAACGAAGTGAACTCAGGCAAAGCAGGAGGTAACTTTTCTATGAGACTATTTACGCAGATCATGACAAATCTACTTAGCATAGCAGGAAACTACTAAATCTTTGCGATTTAGTTCTTTATTTATTCCTTACCCAGTCCCAGTTTAGAGACATGAAATGCTATATCCCCAAGTGGTTATTATTCTAGATTTAATAGTAGAAGTAGAAAGATGCATGGTCTCAAGTTATATTATTATGTTTCAATTTATTTATTTTACTACAAATCAAGTAGATGTGTACATGTTTCTGCTATGATTTATATGTTACAAGCCAACATGGTGAACCAGCTATAGATAAATTAGTTGCTTCTTTGGTTCTATCTTAAGGTTGAAAGGATTATCTTTAGATGACACTCAGGTGGGTTGCTATGCCACCCAGTATCGCCGGTGTTGGTTTTGTTGATTTAAAAGATAGTTTGTCCTTTGTCCTCTATTCTTTTTCTTCTTTTGTGAAAATCGCAATGCCATATCCTGGTTGGCTTTCATATTCTTTTGCCTTTCCAGTCCTTTTTATTGAATATCCTTATATTGTTCATTGCATTGATCTTCTCAGGGAGAAGTATGAAGGATGGAAAGCTGAATGTCAAGCATTGGTTCCAGTAATTGGTAGTGGAAGGTTCATTACAACACCTTGCATTAGTGGTGATGGTCAACCAATAGATTCTTCAACAACCAATGTTCGTGGAGTTGTTACAGACAAGAAAGTTCTCCAGTGGATGCTTACCTTGCACCAAGTTGGTATATGCATCTTGCTTAAGTTATTAATTTATTACTGAATAAATAATTTGTTTTCTTAATGGTTCTAGGAATGTGTTTGTCCCCCATCTCCCTAGAAAAAAAATTGGAGCCTGCTTGTTACCAATGATGCAATATCGGTTTCCTTTTAGTTGGGTAATATACTTTATCTGTTGGTTGCCAATAATGCTTAAGGTGAAATCTGCCCTGCTGCCCTGCAGGTCTGGATGTCGTCCGCACTGATCAGGCCCTTGTTTTTTACGAGACTGAAACTAATCAGGCAAAACTATGGGATATTCTTTCAGTTTATGCTTGGATGGACAATGATATTGGATATGTTCAAGGTCAAGCACTATAGATTTTTTTTTTTCTTGTTGCCAACTTAATTTTTTTAACTATTTGTTTTAGATAATATATTATTAACTCTTTTCTCAAGCAGGAATGAATGATATATGCTCTCCGATGGTAATTCTTATAGAAAATGAAGCAGATGCCTTTTGGTGTTTTGAGCGTGCAATGCGAAGACTGGTATGTTTCCATGTTCTGTGTTAAAGTGATGATGTTGAATGAATACAGATGTCATAAGTAACAGCGTTGCATGTTTGATGATTAATATATATATCCATGGGAGGTGGTTACGCTTTCAATACTATACTAATTTAATATGGTCATGTTCTCATTTGTTTCATCACAGACATAGCAAATTAGTTTAAATACTTTTTTTGCGCGGTCAACTGAATAAATTCACCTAGGTTTTTCATCTTTGCCATTTTGGTGATTGAAGAATATCCCCTTCTGTCCCACTGACCACTGTGATAAATCCTGAATTTAGTTGCTATTTGAACTTTCAAATTCATCCTGCAATGTTAATGAAACATTCTTAAGTAGCGACTCGGATTGCTTTTGGTAGACAGGATTGACTAGATTGCTTTTATTTTTTTGATGAAAAGATTGACTAGATTGCTAAGTAAACTAAAAACAAATTCCTAAAAAAAAAAACTTAAAGTTGACCTTAGAAGGTTGCAACAGGGAATAAAGTTGGGTGAAATGGACCTTTTTTTTATGATGTTTTGGAACTAGTAACTGTGGGCCAAGGAGATATTAGTTGTTGGTACAGAAAGTGGAATGTGGAGCAATAGAGACATGTGCTGGTATATTTATAAAATTCCATATTCTTATATATTGATTTAGCACATGAATGTACTATTAATTATCATACATCGTGTCATTGTCACCAACTATATTTGTATACTTTTAGTTTTAAAAAATGAAACTACATATTTGATCAGATTGACCTCTTGATAGAGTCTACTATATCTTCAAATCACCATTCATATATAAGTTGCAGGAATCCTATTTGACTTACTGTTGATAATATTTTCTTAATTTGTGGAAACTTGAAAGGTTTGAGTGGAAAGCTGTCAACTTTTTCCTTGTGTTGCAGTGTCTGTCCATTGTTTTGGTACTCAGTCGTACAATACACAGCAATTTAGAGGCTGGTGTGAGGAAAAACCCTTTCTGATTTCTAGAGGAAACATTATTTTAAGTTTTGTTCTACGTTTACATTTCTTGCTCAGGTAGTGAACTATTCTGGTTGGTATATTGTCTTTTTTCAATTCATGATCTTTACAAGTTTTCAAGTTCATGTTTAGTATTGCTCCAAGCCTTTGTACCTTTATGTTTGGCTGGAATTATATGGATCAATCAAATGTATGCCCTAGGATACTAGGAAAAGATTTATTGTTTGGAGGACACTATAAGGGTGGGATTTGGGGGTTATGAGTTTGTGGTAAGAGTTATATGGATCAATCACGACATTTTCGTAATTTCTTATGGGACGAGCCAACAATGTGATTTTGGTCAGTCCCTGTTGCACAAGCCATGTATGTGGTTATGGTGCAGAGAATAGTATTACTTCTTTTAGTGAAACGATTGTTTTGTGTTTGTGTCAGTTGCTATGTTTATCTTATACAATGCTAGAATCTGTTATCTGAAATTTCTGCTTATCGAATCTCAGCTGAGTTTTGAGGTTGAGCCAAGTCACAGTACATTGTTAAAATAATGCATGTGCTTTGCTTCTTCAGTTCATAAGTCGTACTCTTTTTCTTGTCTCAATAACAGAGAGAGAATTTTAGGACAACTGCAACGTCAATGGGGGTGCAAGCTCAGCTGAGTACACTCTCAACTATAATTAAAACTATTGATCCTAAGCTTCATCAACACCTTGGTATTTTCCCTGTTTCCTCTCTCTCTCTCTCTCTCTCGAACTTTAATTGTTGGCAGCTGTTTGAAACTAGAAAGCAATAGGCTGGGCATTCATAATATAATTCCTTACAAAAGGGAATATTTTGTAGCCTTTTCAGAATTGAATGATTGGATGAATCAGTTCAACCCATTAATATCCCTGTTATAGGATCTGCAGTTTTAGACGTGTTAGCGTGATGCATGCCATGTCCTTGTTCTTGTTTTTGCTTGGCATTACGCTCTGGGAACTTCCATGACTGTTATCTATTTAGAATGTAATATCAAATTGTTTTAAAATTTTGAAAATATCTTGTATGTACTATGTGCTAGAATAACTCAGACGTAAACAACAGTGTGTACTTGGACTAGAGTTGTAGAATATTCTAGTTTGTGATAATCTCCCCATCTGGCAGACGCCAAGTCCATTGAACCTTTGATACTTAATTTTGATTGCAAGAGTAGCCTCAACGCCGGCATTCCAATATAAATTATAATTATATTGTTACGTCTTTTTGTAAGAGTTGACAATAATAAGTTCACTTATACATAATGGAAATAAGTAAGGGAATAAATTATGGGATCCTTAAAAACACATGCTTAAGACTGTTTTGAGCCTTTCATGGATTAATGTTCCCTCAAGAAAAAACGGGGAGGAGGCAATAGTTACCCCCGATCATTACCAGAACTTTACCATTCTTAATACAAAAATGGAGGCATCTACATGTTTTATTTATTAGCATTGTTATTTTGGTTGGTGAGACCTACATGTTCAACTGTTCTTATGAAGACTATGCATGAAAGTTTGTTAAATCATACCCATTTTGATCAATTACTTGGTATTTGCAGAGGACCTTGATGCTGGGGAGTATTTGTTTGCATTTCGCATGCTGATGGTGCTTTTCCGGAGAGAGTTTTCCTTTGTGGATTCGATGTATCTTTGGGAGGTAAGCAGAATCTGTGCACTCATATGAAGTTTCCCAAGAAGTAGGCTATAATGAATCTTTATGGACTCATTTGATTGGATCTGTACGTAGTTTTGACTTTCCATTGTAAGCTTATTTTATGACAATAATATAGATTGGTTTCAGCTGATGTGGGCCATGGAATACAACCCAAACATCTTCACAACATATGAGGAGTCACGGAATGCTCCAGAGACTGCAAAAGATTTGAATGCCAAGATTCTGAAGCAGTATGGTAAATTCGAGAGGAAAAATGTGACAACTGGACGTACAGACCAACATAGTGCTTTTGCTATTTATCTCGTTGCAAGTGTTCTTGAGACCAAGAATAAGCGGTTTCTAAAGGAGGCTAAGGGCTTGGATGATGTTGTCTCGGTACTCTCTCTCTCTCTCTGAGTAGCATGTATGGTGCAAGTGTGTCGTGTAATTTTGTTGCATATATTTTTATCCCACTGCAGATCTTGGGTGAGATAACGGGAAATATGGATGCGAGAAAGGCTTGCAATAATGCGTTGAAGATTCACAAGAAGTACTTGAGGAAGGTGGGCTTTATCTGCATGCCTCCTCTCTTTCCCGTCGTTTTTGCCGAAATGTTGAGTTATGTAATTGACTGTTTGTGCATGCAGACCCAGAAGCCATAGAAGACGGTTCAGAATGATCAACCTCTGAACCTAATCTCGGACATCTGATGGTGGCGTGGCGTGGCGTGGCGTGAGCAACAAGTATAGGTTGACGGAGTTTCTGGCTGATCAGCTAGATTGTCCATTCAGCTTGACATGCTCTGGTTATTCATTCCTCATTTTTCATAGGCAGTACCTTTTTTGGAAGACTGAGGTTTATGGATAAGATTGTGGTGTGGGATGAGATGAGATGCATCTGTAATATCATTCTTTGTATATTGGTGGCAATTCATTATAAATGGGCACACATAGATATAGTTCATTTTTGAAACATTTTTGGTACCTACCAGTTTTCTACAAACCGGTCCGGATCGTTTGGTATCTGGTGGGGTAACTGGTCCGGGTCTTAAGTGCCCCAAAAGTAAGGTCAAACCCGTGCAAAATCAGTCAAAAGTTGTTCGACTTCTTGACCATTTTTAAAACCGTATATTGTCTTTTTATGAACATGTGTTAGTCACGTGATAATTAGTCTTGTAATACCCAAAAGACCCTCCATGCCTTATTTCTCATTAAACAAAATATAACTGAAAAATCGTCGGAGGAGTGTTGTAAAAATATAAACACCAAATCAAACCACAAAACACACGCTAACTGTGTATTTGTTTGTGAGTGTGTGTTGAAGATACCATCAAATTTCTCTTGAAAAACAATACATGAAATTAAGGGTAAATTACAGATGGCTGCTCTGTACTATCACTCTTTTGCAAGTTACTGTTCTAAACTATTTTTTGTAATTTTGGAAAGTGAGACGTTAAAATGACTAAATTACCCTCAATTTTTCATTTTTTTATAATAATAATAAATAATAAAATAATTGAAAATGAAAAAAATGGAAACGAAGAAGAAGGATCGTCGTCTCCACCGCTGGCGTTCGTGCTCCGGGGTCGTCGTCTCCACCATTGGCTTTCGTGAAGCTCGGCGACCACCCTCTCACCACGCCCGCC
>JAYMTA010002133.1:0-17427 GCA_036897625.1 Pelargonium cotyledonis | reverse complement strand
TTGATTATTGTGATGTGTTGTTGAGGAAAAATTGAGCAACAGAGTAATTGAGTAATAGATATGGAAAAATAAAGGAAAAGAAAAAAAATGATTAATACGTTTTTCTTTTTTGTTCTTTGATATATCTTTATTTGGCCATGAATTCCAATGAACAATGAACAGGAGGTTTTGGTGGAATCATGTTTTCACAGTAGAGAGAGAGAGGAGGGAGGACATAGAAGAGAGAGAAGAGAGAGAGAAGAGAGGGTAAAATTATAAAAAATAGAAAACTATAAAGGGCAAAATAGGAATAGCACATTTTTAATTATTTTTTAGGTTTAAAATATTTAGTCAAAACGACATCGTTTTGGCCACGTCACGCTTTCGTACACGTGGCATGATGACGTGGAACAGAGTGATGATGTGGCATTTTTGATGATGTGGCGGTAATCAACCTATTATCACAGGTCATTCAGACTTTTTTCAAAAAAATGGAAAGTTAAAGGTTGAGAACCATGCAAAACCCTAATTGAGAGCCAAATCCAAAAAACCGGTAAGTACAAGGGGCCCAGTAACATTTTACCCTTGTTTTATTATATGTAACCAACATGAATAAAAATGTACTTAAAGTGGTCAGTATTGAAGAAGTTCAATTGGATTTCAACAATAACATAAATAGATTAAAGACTAATTTTGCCAAAGCTTGCAAATCAAGCAGAGGAAGGCTTTGACCATCTCGAAACCCATAAACAGAACCATGGAGCCATCAAGACAACCTTTCTCTCCTCAAAATTCCATAGAAAAGAAATGGGAAGTAGGTTTCAAAATAAAAGACCAGGCAAATCATACCAGACAAGTTGGAGGCAGCAGCTAGAAAAGAGATGCCAAGTGCTTATATCATCAAATAAATTGACAAAATAGTCTCATTGATAGATGATCACGTATCCACTGAAAACTAGCAAACCACCGGCAGAAGCAGGAGCAGGAGCAGGAGCACAGTAATAGACAAGGTTCCTTCTCAAGGTTGAAACAGAATACTCGTGGGAGGGTCAGCAAACAAGTCTAATTTCTCCAAGCAAATGAGCTACTAGACTTTGGTCAAGTTTGCCCCAAAGCAGATCAGCAATGTTCAACACAAGTTCCTTCTATATTCCGGAAACTGAATTTTCCTCTTAAATAGTAGTAGTACGTTATAAGACAACAGATGTATGTCAAGACGATCTCTACCCTTCAAGCCTTTGATGGTGACTCTATTCACCTCTCCAACCCACTCTTTTTTAGGAACATAACATCTTCAAATCAAAATTCATCTCAGAAAATCTACCGCAATATCTCGCTTTTTAATTCAGTCAGGATGACACTTCCATATCCATAATAAAACTGACCTGTCTTCTCTGTATGCTGTGATTCTAACATCATTGCAGTCACTGATTCCATAAAGCTCTAAGTTGTGTCGTACCAGTATAAAACATATTAGCATCCTTGATCAACCTAGCAATGAACCAGAGCCTCAAAATAATGCTTATTATCAATGGTAGCTATAGTGCTTGCAACAGTTGCATTGAAATTTGTCACAGCTCAATCTTTCATCTCACTCAGGGTTGAAAAATCTCCAAGAATCTCTGTGCTTCAATCTATTTTCAAGTTCTGAACAAATCCTTGCGAGAGGCTCAAGCTTCCTTCTCCATCCAGAAAAAAACTACTGTGGGTTTTCATGAAAGATGAAGATACACCCTACAAAACATGACACCAGTCACTACAAACTGATTTAAAATAGGACACTCGTTTTGAAGAACTCAAATGCAAGATTTTAAAAAATTCAAAATCCAACTTAACTTTGGAATGAGAATTTGTTAACTAATTATGAAAACTCTCTTAATCATGAGAATAAGTGCATCATAATTCATGTTTTTATACTTAAAGAATCATTTGACACAACTTCTGATACTAGAATGAGTCCATAAAGAAACCTACTATTATCAGTTAGCCCTAATTAAAGAAAATGAACAAATTTCATTTTTTTTTTCTTCAAAGAAGATGATACAGAGCACAAGACTTTTATAGTTTTGGGTTACAACAATTAACTTTGCATGAAAAAGCATAAAGAAACTTCAAAAAATAAAAATAAAAATAAAAATAAAAATAAATCTCAAATGTTATATGTAATGTCAATCAAACCTAGAATAAAACTCGAGCAAAAACATAATAATAGCTTCTTTTAATTGTCAGATACAAATCAAAAGATTAACATGAGATAATCTCAGTTAAAAAACATTCAGCGAAGTCACACTTCGTTTCCATGAAAGACAAAACTCAATAGTAAAACATACTCTCTTTTAACAGTCTAGAAAAATTATGCCCATTATACCCGGCTATATTAACAAACTTATGCTAGAAGAACTAGGGTATGAGTTGATCTAATCTGGTCAAGAGAGCATATATAGAAAACACAGCTAAAACATTGTCGGGTTTCAAATTTATTCCTCAGACATCCCAAAGAAAAAGAATTGTATGTACTGAAGCATGCCAACACAGGTATTCACAGCAATCTACTTGATCCAAAAACATGTGTCATAATAAATCAGGCAATATCACATTATCCTTTTTGTCAAACATGCTAAGCGTACACGCACCTGGTCTCACAATAAGCAAATTGGACTGTTCTAAACACCCGTGCCATAACTTCATTGAAGAGGGGGCACCTTGCACTGTCACGCGAAGTTAAAAATTCCAACTCTAAGATAATAATGAGCAGAGTGCAAAATAATTGCTTTGAAACGGTGAAGAGACAAACACAAACTTGTATAAAACACATGCAAGTAAATTAAGGGAACACCACAATCTAAGAAATCACTGAAGACATTAATATCATGCTTGCATGAAACATTAAAAAAAAGGAAACAAACAATACCAAGTCAATATCCAAAACACAATCTCTCCTACAAAAAAATTAAGAGATGGAAAAAGAAAATCACAGCCATGAAATGAAATTTTTCGCACAATCTCAAGTGTCATAATAGAGAGTGCCAATAGCGCTTCATTTTAAAAGATGAAAATCAGCGTTCCAACAAGCTAAATAGAAATATACAATTATCGAGTCAATATTATTCAAGTTATAGTTGCATGCAAAACTAGATCTTTCCAACCAAGGTATCCTAAAGTGTGCCCAATCCTGAATGAACCAGAGCAACAGAAAAAATAAAATAAAAAACTATCAGAAATTGCGATAAGACAATACAAGCTACAAACTTTTAATCCATCCAACTCAAACCAGGACCAAAGAAGATTGCTGCCTAGATATTCAGAAAAGAGAAGATAACACCAAATAAAACCTTAGCTTCACATTACACAGCATGAATGTGATGAAATTTACGAGTTTTAAGGAAAGTAGTATGAATTAATGATGTAAAAGTCGGAAAGAGAATAAAATAGCAAACCAAAATTGAATGTATGCTAGGGGTCCATGTACTAACTGAAGTACTAACAATCATGATTTTCATAAAATCAAATCTATAAAAGGGGTCCATGTACTAATCGAAGTACAAACAATCATGATTTTTATAAAATCAAATCTATATTAAGAGGTCCATGTATACTTCCTGTGTAGTCTCTGAAATTTTGATGACAAAGTGATACTAGTACACCTGTTTCAAAGCATTCCCTACCAACATAATATCCCGTCCCAAAATGAGTATTTTGTATTCATCTTTTTGACAAAATTTGAGGAGTTAGAGTTGTATAATTCCCCATGTACCCCCATGTGCATTTTGTTGTAACAAACTCAAGGGGTTCTTACAAACTTATTATAGGGATATTATTGGTATATCATGTATTACTGACTTCCTAAAAAGGAAAGACACTCATTTTGGGAGAATTTCATAAAAAAAGATACTCATTTTGGGAGAATATTTTTATAAAACAAGACATTCGTACCGGGATAAAGGCAGTAATTGATTATCTGCAATAAGATAACAAATAAGAAACTTTTCTGGAAAGTAAGAAGATAAAATATAGAACACACACACACACACACACACACACACACACACACACACACACACATATATGTTAAAAGGATATGTAGCTAATTTCATGCAGTATGTGTTAAGAGTTCATATAAATTTCACACAATCATTGACACGTCAAAGACAGGCAGGCTAAAGCTTCCAAAACAAGCAGAGGAAGGCTCTGACTGTCCTGCAAATAATGAGATATATATATATATATATATAGATAGAGAGAGAGAGAGAGAGAGAGAGAGAGATCTGACAAAATAACAAGCATCATTCAAGTTCTTCTGTTCACAGTCTAATAAACATGACATTGAAGGCAAAATCTTAACTCAAATTTAAAGAGATGGAAAAAGGAAGGGAAAGAGAAATCATACCAGAGAAACTGCTGGAGTCAGCTGGGTGTTAATTTCAGCTGACTTGTTCAGAGAAAAATAGAATTATTGGCATCCAAACGATCTATACCTATTTCATCAAATAAAAAGATAGAACAGTGCCATAATTGTTGAAAACTTTTCAAACAGTCAATGGTGAAGTTACCTCTTAGGGCTGGCGCAGGACAAACAATTAGAAGTGCATCTGGTATTTTATCTTGTAATAGAATTTGGCTCACCATAAGCATAATAATGTGAGTGGTGTATCAAATGGTGAGGGGAGGGAATGCGCTTTAAGTAATCCAAAACAAGGAAAGGGAATAAGGGTTATGAATCCCCTTCCCCGATTTAACAATCCATAAAAGCAACTTACAAATGCATGCCATTTAACCTTCACAAGAAGTACAATGACAAGATATTGGAAGAAAAAGACAAAAAAGAAAGACAAGTTCTTTAAATTTCTGTGATATATATGGGGAGAGAAAATACACCTACAATAACCAAGCATTCTATTGTTGCAATGGCCTTCTATGAAACAGAAAGGAAGTAAGAAAATGGGCCAAAAGTCAAACCATAAAACCTAATACCTTATCCCTTCAGCAATTTATCTCATGAATCAAGTTACATTCATAATTACCCTTCCCTTATTCAGTTCTAGTCCTCTCCCAGAAAAGCCAATGGGCTCACCTATTCTTCCGGATCATCTTTGGCAACATAAGCAACAGTTTTTTGATTAGATTCATAAACTGATCCCCCAAGAGAAGGGGTGAAGATGAACAAAGATTTCTATTTCCATGGAGGTTGCTGATGTTTGTAATTGAACGTGTATGGTTCCCACCCAGTATCTGGTTCCTTCCTTCTAGTACCGACAACAGAACTTGAGGGCAGTGAGTTGTTCTTCAAGTGGTCCTCTATTGACCTGCCCGGACCAGGAACGAAGAGCTGCCTCAAACTTGATGGCTCCCTATTCCCTCCCTCAATCATGAAGCCAGAGTTCAGATCAAAATTAGGTCTATGGTGAACTACACCATTTAGACCCGTTGGTGCATTAGTCATGCTCATAATGAATGGTTGCTGAGTATAAGGTGGTACAGCTGATGCAGAGCCAACAACTTGAGGCACAACAGGGGCTCCTCGTGAGTCCACCATATAAGGGATTGAACCACCAGCTCCATACATGGCTGAGGAAAAAGATAATGCAGGCCCTGCTGCAAGTCCATTGTACCCAAAAGCAGGAGGATGCGGATATGATACTGTGGGGCCCATTCCCAAAAATGCCGCAGTTCTTGCCACATTAGCATCCATTGAAAACTCCGGAGCCTTCCCATTTGATAAGGATATAGTCTGAGGAATAATATCTTTTCTTTTCACCTCTACTCTAGTTCCCATGATAGAAATGGCAGGATTATCTGGTTCGGTACCTCCATAAGCACTTACATTTTGGAAAGGCTTAAAATGATAGAGCCCTTGTTCTGAACAATCGTTTTGAATAAATGGCCTGTCATTGAGATCAAAATTCCTCATAGAAGGCTGCATTGACGATGATGACGATGCTGGAGACGGGCTGCGGTGGCCATTTTGGTGGTGGAAGAGCTGTCCCTCCATCCTAAAATCTGATGATGGCGCATCACCATAATCACCAATACAATTTAAATCCAATTTGAGTCTCTCTGATTTCCTTGAACTGATTTCCATAGAAGACTCGCCAGAAGGAAGGCCGAAAGAAACTTGTATTTGTTTCCTTGATGTGAGATCAACACATTTCTCCTCTCCATCTTCAGTCACATTCAGATCAATATCAAGGCCCTGCCTACACTTTGAACCATTGCTGCTTCCACCATCATCAGAGATTCTGCGAGATGCAGGACGAAAAGCACTAGTGAGTGCAGATCCTTTCCATCCAAGATTCCCCTCAAACTGCAAAGGTGCAACAGGTAATCCAAGAGAAACAGCTGGCCTCGAAGCAGATACAACAGAGATAGGGTTAGATGTGGCACTCACTGGTCGATCCATATCATCAGAGCAGACTTCTTGATTCAGATCAAAGTCACACATGCCTCCTTGCTCTGAATTTGCTTCTGGTTCTTGCACAGCTTCAGTAACCTGAGAGGACTCCATATCACGTAAACAACTTTTTGGTTCAGTATCTAAATAGTCTGACTTTGATATGCGCTCTCCCCCTTGCAGATGCTCTTCAGAAGAAAGATTTTGTCTAGCCAGTATCTCTTCTGGAAGACCTAAATTTGGTTGGTCTTCCTTCCCATTTATAGAGTCTGGGCTACCTGGCTGTGCAATTTCACCTTCAGAGGCTTTATCTGAAGAAGAGCTGCAGGAAGGTTCTCTATAATCTACCACTTCTCTCTCCACCTCTTGAGCCACTTGTCGAGCAACTTCTAGAGCATCAACTATGCCATACTCAAGTTCAATAACAGGCCTTCTCTTGTCAACAAAATCAGGACTTCTAGCATCAGGTTTAGTAAATTTGGGAGTGATTGTGAGATCCTTATTGGCATCACTGACATGCTCAATTTCTTCATACGTCGATTCAGAGCCTTTCATCCTCATCTTCATCGATACATCTAAACCTTCAGAATCAGAATGAGGAGGACCAACGTCATCTCTTAAGGTTGAATCGCAATTCTCCATCTTAGAAGATAAAGTTCCTGCATCCTTTGGTATAGGCGATATATGTTCTTTACCAAGTGACTCTTGCAGAGTACAACTTTCAGCCTTTTGACATGCAGTCTTAGAAGACCGCGCATTACAATTATCTGGAACCCCCATATCAACAACCCCACTCTTTGGCTCTGATTTCAGAGTTACCCCTTCAACCTCATTGGCACCAACATTGTCTTGTAAAGCAGGTATCCCAGCAGATACATTTGCATCATTGACACCTAAATGAACTCTAGATTCCAACACACTAGAGCCAGCAGAGAGTTCTCTTAAACTTGAATATTGCTGAAAGGAATTAATTGCATCTTTACGAGATTCAGTGTTTGGAACTTCAATCTGTCCAACACTTTGCTGCTCTGGAGCTGATATACAAGATCCAATAGAAGCAGTTCCTTCTATAGTGGATACTGGAGGTTCTTCCCTGGTAGCAGTTCTTTCTTGAAAGGTAGGTATTAGATCTTTATCCCCTGCTTTTGTGTAAAAGTTGGGATTACTATGAGTATGACTCTCTGTATCTTCAAGATTTTTTGTTTGAAGACCACCAGAGCTTTTTAAAGGCAAAATTGCATCTACCATAGGTTCTACTGAACATTTTTCTTCTTTTGCACATTCGTTCAGAAGAAGGATATCTATGGCTGCTGAACATTCTGGTTTGCTACCTATGGCAACCTTTGCACTTACCGTGATCACATCATCCACAGATGCCCCAACTCTCTCAATATTCTGGTGAATTGCATTATCAGTCCCACCTAGCTTCCAGCGATCACAAAGCGCTCTAGCTCTATCCCGAACCCTTGAGCTACTGTGGCCAATGAGATTCTTGACAGTAAGCCCGATCCCTGATGCAGTTGACCTGTCATTGTCTATGTGCAGCTTCTCAAGTGCTGATAACATTGTAGTGATTGCCTCTTCCACAAAGCTTTCGCTTGAATCAGTATCAAACTTTTGAGCATCTTTGAGCCACCTATCAATGAACAAGAGTCCATCTAGTTGAATAAAAAGATCAAGACAGTCCTTGTTATCTGTGGCTGCTATAGTGCTTGAAACAGCAGACCATTGCCTGGTTGCCTCCCCAATATTCTTCACAGCACAATCTTTCTCCTTCTGCATTACAGCAATTAGCTCTTCAACTCGAGCTGGGGCTGTGAGCCCATCTTTCATCTCAGTCAAGGTAAAGAAATCTTCAAGCGTCATGTTGCTTCACAAAACATTTAGGTACCTCCAAATTTTGAAAGAGCCCTTGTAGCATACTGATACATTGTTTTGCACGTAAGAAACTACAGAATAATGTGCAAGATATCCTGCAAAACATAGCATGAAAGACATTTTAGACTCAGTAACAGGATATTCTTTTGTGAAACTCAGTAACAATTTTGGCAATAAGTTAGACCAAGCAAAATATATATAGTGTTGTCATTACTTTTAAGAGTTTCCAAATGAGCTAATCACTACACAAGCCTTAACAAGGTCCGGAAAAGTTTTATCAGCAATTTTGTAGCGTAACTGAAAAGTAAAATTTAAGAAAAATAAACAAGAGTAAGAGGATGCCAGTATGCTAATTTCCATTACACAGAATACTAAGACCACATACAACAGCTTTAAAACCTCAATAAACCATGCAAACTTTGCAACTTTGACTTCTCATTTTCTAATCTTCATGGTTAAAATATTTTTGGAATCAATTAAATAATACTTTATGAATAGAACTTCTAAAGCATATGAACGTAAGATAATCAAGTTGGTCTAATAAGGTATTCCTCAGTTTTAACTTCAAGCGTAGGAAAACTTATATCTTCAGCAAAGTTCAAAGTCGGTTCGGATTGGTACAACATTGGAATATGTTCCAAAATGGTACCCTCTAGTATCCATTTTGTTTCAACCGGTCACTATACAATGTGTGTTACTGATGACCAAATAGGCACAAAATAGATTATACAGAGAATGGGACTAAATTAAAACGGAAATGAAACTGGGGACCAATTTGGCACGAAATGGATGACTATATTAGTAGGACCATAGCAACAACAAAAAAAATTGTATTATATGCTGTGCGACTGGAAAGTGGTTACTATGGTAAAGCTAAACTTCCCAGAAATTAAGAATTTATGATGCTACCTACCAACTTACTTTTGTTTGTTTTACTAGTCAAATCAGAAAGTACAACTTTTCATCAGCTATATGTCAGTGTTTTTTTATTTGTTTTTTTTTTTTAGCTTAGCTATGTCAGTGTAAAAACATAATGGAAAATAAACAAGGACTCAGCTACAAATTATGGAATGTAATAAACACAAGTTATCCAAAACCCGTAAGACATTGAATTTTGGTTTAATACAATTGTATAAATATATATACTTTTCTGGATGGGGAAAAAGGGTTAGAGAAGCATCCTGGCAACGGTATGGAACGCTACTGTACAAATGTTTCTCCTTCTATTGAAAGTAAGTTATTAACAATTTATTCAGTTTCAGAAAAAGATAACAGGTTTATAAAATCTACTATCTAGATCATAGACTATTAGATGACTTATGTTCAGTAGCAATAAAATATAGTTATCTAAACAGCAAAATATAATTCAACTAGCATGCAAAGCTCACTTCAAATAAGAGAAACCTGAATACAAGATTGCACCCTAGAAGTAATAGCATTCCATATTCATCTACCCATCAACAAAAACCCATCTTCTATACAATAAAACCACATGGTGAAAATAGAAACACGGCTAAGCAAGAAACTGAAGATAACATATTGTAAAGGGGATCACTAGAGCTGACTCAATTTTGCCACAAATTAATGAAAACAACCAAAAGAATACTGTGTGGATATTATATTTATTACAATATGCCAATCAATGATACCCCTACCATTTGCTGAGTTTTTGACAGAATCAAGTTCAATGAATTACCAAACGCTCGTAAGTTCACCCATATTATAAAGAAAAAGAGTTATCAAAAGTATGTAACTAGAATTACCATATACATCTCAGTCACTGAAACTTTCCAATTGCAGTAGCCCTAAACAGTTTGTCAATCCTGAAACATACCAAGCAACACAAAAAATGAAAAATCACTAAGAGACTACAATTGAACATGATTAAAAAAAAAAAAAAAAAAAACAGGTGGAAAGGTACAGCCAGACCTACTGAAAACTACAACAGGGGAAGAACAAAAAGTAGATTCAAAAACGAGAAGAGAGATAAGCAAGCAAAACCCCTAGCTTTGCAGCCAGTTTGCAAGAGCAGCAAATGGGAATAACGAAAATTGAGAATATACAAGAAATTTGCTAGCAGAGAGGAAATTGAGAGCAATTAATGTGATCAAAATAGGTGAATTGATACCACAAAATCCAGAAAAACAGGGTAAATGAATGAGATGGGAACGAAAATGCAACGAAATCGAATAATTCCATTCGATGAGAAGCAAAATTACCTGTTTCTGAACCAAAATCAGAAACCCTAGGTCCAATTCACAAGACAGCTCTCCAGGTTGTGGGTTCTAGATATTGGCCAGTCTTCGTCCTCTGGGCGCGTGCGCTCGTGGGTTGTCTCTGTAGAATGACAAAACCCTGAGATTGTGTCCTCTCCTCTTCCTCTCCTCCGTTATGGCTTTTTCCCGAAGCAGAGAGAGCAACGTTTCTTCTTCGTTTTAGCTATATTCTCTCTTTAATTTTCTGGTCGATTTTTGTTCGCATTTGGGTCACAACACGTGCAAAGCGTGCGCGGTTCGTCGGGTCGGGTGTGACCAGTACCAGTTGACTCTTGGGTTAGGATGAATCCGGGTTTGGATTCTGTGGGTGGGATCCACAATCCTCATCAATGAGTCACAACTGTCATGTGTGTCGGGGATTTTGGAATCCAAGCACCGGGTTGACCCAACCTTTCTTTTCTTTTCTAGAAAAAATTACAAATATCTACTCGCAACTTAACATCTTTTAACCTTAGATACCTTGAACTATTAAAACTAACTATTGGCTATCCTAAACTATGCCAAACATCTTTCCGTCCAAATTTCTATTAAAGTTAATGGAATATTCCAATAAATGAGACATGTGCCTAGCACATAATCAAATTTTTTTTGAAATACTCAAATTGCCCTTCACTATACCCTTCATCTTCACTAATGGTTTGCCGGAAAATTCAAAATTTTGCCGAAAACTTCATAAAGTCTTCGGAATCATCAAAAACTCACCAGAATCTTCATACCATCGCCGGAATCAAGATAAAATCGCCGGAAACACAATAAAGTCACAGAATTTGAGTATTTTTTTTTGCTTATTTTGACAAATTTTTACAAATTTCATATGATTTTCACTAACAATACCCAAATCCAAAAAAAATGAACCACAATTTTGTCTAATGTACATAAAAGAATGAACCAATTTACATTAAAACAAACGAAAAAAAAAAATCAGATATGCAGATCTGTCCGCTGGTCTTCCGTTGCCGTCATCGTGAGCCACCGTCGTGGTTGTCGTTTCCGGCCGTCGTTCTCGCCTGATCTGGTCGTCCCTCTTCGCTCGCTGCCCGGAGCTCTGCAACTGGAAACGGAAGTCGTGCCGCCGCGGAGATCTAGAGCTCGCTAGACGGAGCAACGAAACCCGAGCTCGGCCATCAACGGAGCTCCACCCAGCTCGCCGCCGCCATTGCAGATGGGTTGAAGAAGACTGTTAGGAGCTCGGCCATCTGGAGCTCGACGGAGCTCGGCCATCGAGCTTCCTCCTCTGACCAACGGAGCTCACCCATCGAGCTTCCTCACCGATCTGGAGCTCGGCCACGTCGTCACCGATCTGGCGCTCCGCCGCGAGCTTCCTCCTCCGACCAACGTGAGCTCCCTCCTCCGGCGAGAGCTCCCTCCTCCGACCGTGCGCATCTGTCATGTTCTTTTTTTTTTTTAAGCTAAGGACCTGTTTAGATTATTCAATATTTTTATTTAGAAGGGTAAAATGGTCATTTTAATCCATTGGATGGAGTTTTAGATGACAAATTGGACGGAAAGATGTTTGACATAATTGAGAGTAGCCAATAGTTCGTTTCAATAGTTCAGGGTATTCAGAGTTAAAATGTGTTAAGGTGGGGTAGGTATGTGTAATTTTCTTTTTTTTTTGTTCACAATCTGCTCTATCAAAATAAATGAATAATAGAAAAATTACACATACTTTCCCTCTTTGATAGACTTATTACATATCTATCTTAAAGATTAGTATGTAACTTTTATCATTCCTAAACTATGTTATTTAACGTTTCGTCCACTTTTTCAGTCAAAGTTAACGAAATATTTCAAATTTTTAGTCATGTGTCCTGCACATGACCACTATTTTTTTGAAATTTCGAAATTACCCTTCACTTTTATTATCCTTCATCTTGATGAAGAACATGTCTCTCTCCTTTCTCTCTCTATCTCTCTCACACATATCCAGCAAGTGTCGCCAGAGATCTGGACAGCAGCAACGACCTAGTACTCCTCTCCTCCTGGCGTCGCTGCTGGAGCTCTCCGCCCTCCACGCCGTCGTCTTCGTCCCAAATCCACGTCGTGCTCGCCGTCCCAGCGGCCGCCGTTAGCTCTGTGGTCGCCATTGGAGAAGAACGAAGCCGTTCGCCTTAAGCTGCAGTCGCAGTGAGCTCGAGTTTGCATCGGTGAGGGCTTGCCAGAGAAGACAGCCTCTGTTTCTTTTTTTCTTTTTCTTTTTTATATTTAAAGCTTAAGGGTCTGTATGGTGTTCATTTTTTTTAAGTTAGAGGATATTTTAGTCTTTTGACACATTAGATGAAAAAATGGATGGAAAACTGGATGTGTAAAAATGTGGCATATTACATGGGTGGTAAAAGTTACATACTAATTTTTAACATAGGTATGTGTAATAAACCTATTTAAGAGGGGTGAGATGTGTAATTTTTCCTAACTGATAAATATTTAGGTTTTCAAGCTATCCATGTGGATGAATTTTGAGTACAAAAATTAAATTGGTGACTGAATCTTGTCGAATCTCAATCACAAGTTGTTTGAAGAGGGAAAAATTGAATGTTGTCCAGATCTTTTGTTTCGTGTGAATTGGGTGAGTAGAAGTCGTACAATTCTTGTTTAAGTCGGTTTGAAGTTTCATATAAGAATGATGAGAAGTCTTTCAAACACCTCAATTTAAAACTCAGCATTCTTTCAAATGGAATAATCACCCCTTGCACCCAAGTGTGGCTAAAGGGCAGGAGTACGAAGTGTATCTTCAGCCCCTAAGTTGTTTTTCCAAAATGTCCAAAATTTCTACGGTAGTGTAATAGTGAGAAAATATCTCAACCCATTATTGTTGCAATAAGAAAACAAACTTTTTTCTCCTTCTCGGCGATGTAACTTATTGATGCAGTTTTTTGATCTAAGGTAGCACTAACCATCACTTCTAAAAGTTTGTTCAAATTGTTTCCAATTTATTTAAATATCAGTTAGTTTTGACAAATTTTATCCTTCAAGTTAACAAGAAATGAACTTCGGTGTAACAAAATTGATGAGCGTTATACTTATTAGTAATACAAGTTTTCGATTTGAATTTCGGACAAATAGAAGTTGAAGACATTCTGGCTAAAAGATAGTAGAAAAATGTAAGGATTTATCCCCGTTAAAAAAAATTGACTAATCCGGTCCTTGGTAAACGACGCCGTCTGCGCATTTTCCAATTAGAAAGTGTATTTTTTGTTTTGTCCATTTCCCGATTCGAGGCAATTATACAAAGGATTCAGAAACTGCGGCTCGATCGATCTCGTCGCTCCTCCTTCCATCAGATCCTTTTTCGAAACTCTCTCTATAGGTAACTCTATCATCTCCTTCTCTCTCTTTTCGATTCATTATCCTATCTCTGAATCTTCAGTTTTCGCAGACATTTCAGTTGATCTTTGTAGGTAGGTCGACGCATCTGACATCGCTTGTTACTTTTTCATGAATTGTGATTTTCTACAAATTTTTCGAATGTTTTTCTGTATTTTACGATTCAATTCTTTTTCATATTTTTTGTTCCTTAGATTTGGTGCAGATGATTAATTTTGCGTGCATATGTTTTTATTTATTTATTCTGGAAGCTTTATGCAGATATGAAATCGATCTACTGAATTTGATAATTGACATAATCAAGCATGGATTGAGTATTTCTTATTAATTTATCATTTTCAAGATCAAAGTGTGATATTACTGTTTTTATTTAAGCTTGATCTGCTGGGATACACCTTTTTATAATTTGTGACTTGCCTGATATATATGTGTTTATATGAATATAAATAATATATATGTTTAGCATGAATTTGTGGAGTTTAGGGTGAAGAAGGAGGTACATCCTTATACTGCCTAGTAGAACTGTAGAAATGCATTCATGTAAAATCTTGATGTGACATTTTTTGGGGGGGCATTAATGCTGTTTCTTTTTCCCTACAGCTGACTAGAGCTAATTAGCCATGGGGTTGAGCTTCACAAAGCTGTTCAGTAGGCTTTTTGCCAAGAAAGAGATGCGAATTCTGATGGTTGGTCTCGACGCTGCTGGTAAGACCACTATTTTGTACAAGCTCAAGCTCGGAGAGATTGTCACAACAATCCCTACTATAGGTGAGGCTCAATTCCTACTTTCTGCTGCCTGTTCTGTTCGTATATAATCTACTGTTCAAAATTATTAAGCATCATTACCTTGCAATTTAGTTAATTCCTTGCGGATCAAACTTCCTGTCTTTGTAACTAGTTTAGTAGTTGTTCTATGTCTGATTCTTGTCTAGTTTTCTCATGATGATTCCCTTTAGTTGTTATCAATAGTTTGTAGCATTGCTATTAATCATACCTGATGTATATGAGTGAAACAATTTGAAGTGGAACTATATGAATGCATCTTGCCATGTATATGAATTCATTGGGGAAGTCATACGTGACTTGTTGTCTAGTGAATATGTGTGTGCTTCAAAAATTGTCAAATAATAGCACAAGCAGCTGCGTCAAGTACAAGAATTTTGTTGCAAAGTTTAAAGATCAGAAATTGAATGGGGAATGAGTTCACTTATGGATTTGGCATTAGTAATTGCAGGATTGTTTTGATCATAATAAATATTAATCTCGTTTTCCATGTTTATACAATAGCTTGAAAACTTCGCATTGGCTTTTGTTAAGAGCCTTATTGAACTAACCTAGACTACCTTTGGTACACAGTAACGGAATGAGCATTTTTCCATAATGATAATCTTGTCGAAATGGTCATTCCATGCCGTGTTTTTGGTGTAAACCCCGACTAAATTTTTATTCTAGGTTGCAAGCTTATTTTAAATTTTATTATAATTATTTTATATTTTAAAATAAAATATAAAATGTGTTTTTATCGATTTTCACTTTTTAATATTTTCAACATAATTTTCATATATAAAAAACTCGTTGAACATAATTTAATAGACATACATTATGTAAACAATTTAAAACTTGATTTACTTGTGTGAGTTTCGTAATGTTATTTTAAAATAAGTTATTTTTTCAATTCAATTTTTTAGTGTACACTTATTTACAAATTCAATTTTATAAAGATAGTTTTAAAACTCGTTTTTAAGTTTGTATCGTTTAAACATTTTAAAAATTCATTTATTTACAAATTAAAATTCAAAAAACAGTATTTTTTTAAAACTCACATTTACGTATGCTATTATATTTTTGGAGTTCAATTATTGGTTTGATATCATATTTATTTATTTATTTCAAACAAATTAAATTTCAAAACTTTTTTTTTTTTTTTTGCTTACGGTAATATTAATTGTTCTAAGTCAATCATATTATAACTATATATATTCTCATAAATGGAAGCATTGTCATGAAATCATTTTTAATGTTTCATTGTAGCAAACTATTATTTTCCAATTTAAGTTTATTTTTATACCACATAACAGATGAAAAAAAATTACAATATTGATGTAAAAAATATAATAAGAGATTATGGTATTTTAGTATATTTACTTTTTAAATTATGCTGGAATGACCATTCCCTAGGTATAGCCGTATAGGGAAGGAATGGTTTTCCAAGAGAAGGGTGGTATAAGCTTTCCCTAAGGACTGGGCTTTCCAGCCGCTTCTATCAAACTTAAGAAAGGAATTAAAAATTTTGAATGAGCATTCCATTCCAATGTACCAAGCATAGCCTTAGTACGTTGGTTGGTTCTCGTGCACATATTGAAGTAGTTATTTTTATACTAAGCATTGAGAGATTTTTCTTATCTTGCTGCTTATTATGGTTGGCCTGTTGTTTATCACATATTCATATCTAACTATTCTAGAAACTGTTATATACAGGATTTAATGTTGAGACAGTGGAATACAAGAACATTAGCTTCACTGTTTGGGATGTTGGTGGTCAGGACAAGGTATAATTACTTATTCACTTGTACCATGTACTTTGAATAATTTACTAGCGGCTGGTATCTTTTGTTAGTTTAAGTTTGATTCTCTAAATTGTGCAATAAGTTTTCCTTACATATGGAATGGACATAAACCTGGCTTATCTCATATTGAACTGCCTAGTTTTCCTTGATTAAATTGTTCTACTTTCATAATATAAACGTATGGAATAATCATGTTTTTATTTGCGTGATGAGTTATAAGTGAGTTCGATAATATTTTGAAATCATTTGTTTGAAGGAGCAACACTCTGAATTTGTGAATGTTTCTTACAGGACATGCATATCTGTGTGTTTGCAAGTCCTTGATTTTGAAATGAAAAAACACAGGGAGCTGCAATAGCTACTTTTTTTTTGTTTGTAATTTACAATTTGGTGGTTTCCAGCATTTGGGTGTCATATATGATTGGATAATAGCAATGAATGTATTAAATGAATCTTGAAGATGTCCAAACATTTGTGTCCATTGTAGTGGGCCTACTGGAATGTGTTTTATCTGACCTTGTTTCACACTTCATTGATTGTTAAAACTTAAAAGGGATTCTATGATGCATTTCATGTCATTTGGTCTGTGGGTAACTGAGAACCACCTCCTCGCTCTCCTTTTGGTCTATTGTGCTCATTTTGTGAGGATGTTTCTTTTTTAGTTAGTATATCTCTGTGATGACTGACTGAGCTAGTTTTGTTCATGCACAGATCCGTCCATTGTGGAGGCACTACTTCCAGAACACACAGGGTCTTATCTTTGTGGTGGATAGCAATGATCGTGATCGTGTTGTAGAGGCAAGAGACGAGTTGCATAGGATGTTGAATGAGGTATTTGCATATTTCACATTGATCAGTAGTTTATTTTGACTCAGTAGAGTATCTTGCCTACTAAAATATTCTGGTATAAGAGCAATTTTTTTTCATGGGTTGGGATGATTGCGTGAATTATATCCTATCACTACTGTATAGGTTGTGCTGATTAGCCAGTGCTAGTAGTTGTAGATTTTACGAG
>JAYMTA010002132.1:0-17428 GCA_036897625.1 Pelargonium cotyledonis | reverse complement strand
TATGAAATGTGTATCTCAATTCTCAATCTCGATCACTCCTTGATCAGGAAAAAAAAACAGAGCGTCTAGAGAGAGAAAGAGAAAGAGGAAGAGATAGAAAGGAGGAGGGAGCTGAGGAGATTTAAATTTGTTTGTTGGAAATGGAGAAGTAAAGCACACTCACAGTCACATTCACATTCACATTCACATTCTCCACTCCATCACTTTATTTCTTTTATTTTCTTCTCTATTTTCTCTTTCTCCAAACACTCCTTTGCTTTATACGCTCACTACCGATATCTCTTTTTACCGAACCTATCTCCGAACCTCCACTCCTGATTTTTGTTTTGAGTTTAAAACTCAAAACACTAAATTTTGCTTCTAATTTTGCTCCCCCACTTCCCTCCGCCGCGCGTGTAATACTCATTTCCTTGTCCTATTGTTTTTTCAAATAAAATTAAGAACAATATAAATAGTATTTAAATGTAACAATTTTTTTTTTTATCAGCAAGTGTGATAATCGATATTCGAATATAAGATCCTACTTGAAGCAAACGTTTTAAACCATTTGCTCAATGAAAAAAATATTTATTTTAATTTTTTTTTTCAAATCATCTTGTATAACTTAACGAGGGCGATACAATTTATCGATAATTTTATACAATGCTCAAATATGCTTGAATATATGAATAAATTATTCGCATATATAATTTTTTTACTATAAAAGATACTGTATACTTATAGTATTTATAAGATTTTGATAAACTTGCACTTCTGCTTCAGACATTTTTGTACACTCTGTTTTTGCTGGATGGCTTTTATTGGCTTCAATATGTTGTGTTACGGTTAATTGTTTTCATGTCTCATGTACTGTCTCTTTTTTAAAGTTAATTTCTATATTTCGACTTTAGTCGTTTCAAATTTTGAATTGTAATATTTTATTAATCTAATCCAATTGACCTGCTATAACAGATCACCATATGCCACGTCAGCACGCCACATCATTAAAACGGCCACGTCACATGCCGGAATCTGCTACTTTTTGCCGGAATTTTCGATTTTGTTGTCTGGAATTTGAAATTTTGTTCTTCAATTGTTCTTGATTCTTGGTTTTTCACAATTAAAATTAAATATAAACTCAACAATTGCTGATAAATAAAAATATAAACTCAACAATTTCAATTTCATATAAACTCAATAATTTCAATTTCAATTTCTAAATCTAACTAAACATCAAACCCAAGCAATTGAAGAAAAAACCCAGAAAGAAGAAGAAGATGGCCGGTCTCCGACCTCCGACGCCGCTCTTCATTACCGGCGAGCCTCCTCAGATATGGTCAGAAGAAATCTGGTTCTCCGTAGACGGCATTGTCACAGGAATGAGGAATCAAAACAAAACCTCTGAAGGTGCTCAAAGTAACCAGATCCCAGACTAATCAACAAAGCCGACTACTCCGTTCGAACAGATTGATCATCCCCAAATCCCAATTTCAATCACAAACACAAATCAGACCCCAAATTTTTAATTCCACCTACAACAACCAAATCTCAAACCCTTTAAACAATAAACTCTAGTTTCACAGTCGCACATCCATAACATTAATTCTCAGATCTCACCAAACCACAAAGCATCAATAAAAAAAGAGCCGACATTACAAATCCCAAATCACCAAATCGAAGAGATATCAATACCCAGCAACAATAGCATTCATCCAGTAATAATATTAAGGGTTAAATGGCTGTCTTCTGATAAAATTTTGGATTTAGCCTATATCCTCAAATCTTGTTTATTTTGTCGCTTAGACGGCTATTTTTTTTAATCACACCGATTACCCATGTAATCGGGTATAACAGGTAACCAACGGCCACATAAGCAAATTTGATAAGTCAACATGTCACGTCATCTTTGAGTTAATGATTTTGCCCCCTATACATAACAAATTTGGATTTTAGCTCCTAACCTCAAATCTAGTTGGTTTAATTTGATCATCAGGCTGCTATGTTTTTATATTTATTCTCACACTTGTAAGTGGTAACCAATCGGTACATCGGTATGACAGAATGTAACATTTAAAATGTAAATGAACGTACACAATTATTTAATGAAACAACGTAGACATTAAAAAACAAACAAATCTAACAATTAACCGAACTTGCTCTCGAAATTTATTTTATATTTTATGAATTCAATTTTTTTTTTTAAATATTCTAAGGTGTTTGATGATTTCAGTCCAAAAATTAGGGCTAATTAGTTTTGCCTTAAAAAAAAATTTAGTTTTGCCTCCCATTTCAGTTTTAGTCTTTGGCCCCAAAACCTTATGGAATTGACAGTTAAAGTTTTAATATTTAATTATTTATTTTGACTCTAATCGATTGACCACCACCACGTCAGCTCACCCATCCAAGCAAGCAACCGCATCAGCTAAAGTTGTCCCGTCACCTATGACATCAATAGTTAAAAACCAAAATAATTAACAGTCTATGAAGGCAAAACTAATTAACCCAATATTATTAAAATTCATGTATAATTAAACTCAATGTGTTTCTTCATCCTCAACCTCTTCAACCCATGTTGTTCCTGAATCACTTTTCTTTTCTAAATACTTTTTTCGTTAGAAAAACACTCAAATCTGTTTCCAATCCGAAGAAGTGCATTTCAATTAGAAATTGCGGATAAGAGTTGTTTTAGTTGTTCATTACTATTGAATTTTGGGTGAATTTTTCAATGCTTTAATTGATGAATTTATACTTACCCGGTTGATGAATTAGTGGAATTATACAATGATCGGCCTCCGAAAAAATTAAGAAATAGAGATTGAGATTTATGTTTATAAATTTTTTGGTCGCCGGAAAATAGTAGAATTCCACTTCACTAATTCGAGAAATTGTTGGAGTTGATTTTGTTTATTCGTTTAGGAGCTAGTGAAGTTGAATTCTCCTTTTTGATTTGTTT
Organism: Pelargonium cotyledonis; assembly: GCA_036897625.1. Classification (NCBI taxonomy): domain Eukaryota; kingdom Viridiplantae; phylum Streptophyta; class Magnoliopsida; order Geraniales; family Geraniaceae; genus Pelargonium; species Pelargonium cotyledonis. The sequence goes on along the minus strand of JAYMTA010002132.1, from coordinate 14,496 downwards.
AATTTGCTAGTACATTTGTGTAGTCAATGACAACCTTGCCATGTTAAGAAGCAAATAAATCTCGGATGGAGTTAATGATAAATCCATTGTCTTGATTCCAAACAAATCGAATCCGGAAACTATGAAAGAATTCCAACATAACATGGTACATAAATTGGCGGCTAAGATTCTTGCTAACAATTTTAAAAGAATGCTTCCTGGAATTATTTCGGACGAGTAGACCGCGTTTATCCAGAGTTGATTTATTTCAGATAATGTCTGTAGCAAACAAAGTTCTTCATTGGATCCATATGAAGAAACAAGTTAGATATGTCAAAAGCATATGATCGAGTCAAACAAGATTTTTTTGAGGGGATGATGGAGGCTATCGGGTTCGCGTAAAGCTGGATCGACTTAGTAATGATCTGGTGTTAAGTCTGTTAGATTTCTAGTTCCGGGTTCCAAGGGAAGATAACCAATATTTATATCAGACAAGTCCACCATATATAAAAAATACTGACTCTTATAAACATTCTTTATGTATATCAGCATAGAAATTCTTAAGAACAATTTATCTCTAGAAGCCACACAAATTTACCAAGCATTAACATAAAATCCCAAATTCACAAAGTATGATCAAAACTCAAAAGAATTATAAAACATAAAAATAAATAAATAAATAAATCTAACTTTGTATAACTTACAAACCTTCATATTTCCAATTTATCATCTCCACACAGCAAGAAATCTCTTACCCTAACCTCAACAATTTTTATGAGGTGCTTATGAAGTGGCAGTGTCAGTTTTGATCACGAATTGATGCAGCAGCAAGATGACTGTCATATAGCCACGATTACAATTAGATCCATCGACGTTTCTCCTTGCTTTAGCAATGATTAGATTTGCCGACAAGGTAAGAGAGAAAGAGAAGAGAGTTAAGGCATGGTGATACTGGTGGAGTTGGTTCCATGTCTTGAAACAACAGAACCAAAAAGAGAGTGGGGGTGCTATGGAGAGTGTTTGAAGATCTAAATGTTGCTGTTGGTGGTGTTAACTTTAGTGAGTGAGAAAAAAAAGCGTGGGTTCACGAAGTTATGGTATTTCACAAAATAAAATAAAGAAGGCTATATCAAACAAATCAAATCTTGTTCAAAATAAATTCAACTAACAAACCATGTATACTTTTTGGACATCATAGTCAGTACACGCAACATTTACTATCAAAACATGTATTGAAAGCTCCAACACTAGTCTACAGTTAGAAGGTAATACTTGTCTTTTAATAGATGATAAATTCTGAGCACGCATAAAAACAAGAGCAAACTCAACTGTTAAAGCACGATTTTGTATTGTAAACAGATAAACCCTGGCTAGTGGTTTTATTTGCAAAAAAAAAACAAACATCAGTTTGCATAACATGACCAACCCCTATATTGTCTAAAACAGAAAACATGAGAAATTAAAATTCTCATGCAAGAGAGTAAAGTGGAAAGCAAGCTGCTTAAACATGTAAGCATAACATGACCAACCCCTATAGGGGTCAGAGACAAGTAACATATATAAAAGATAAGCATAAACTAGGGAACATGAAAAATCAAAATTTCATTTTTGTTGCATCTCCAAATTAATTCATGAATTAAAAAACTCATAAGAGAACATGTCATTCATAATTGTTGTAAGTAAGTAACAAGGTAAAATATGATGTAATGGATTGAAATTCACAAAAACAAAAGTCAAATATTTGCATATAAGCTAAAGAGAAATCCAACACAAGTTGCATAAATAAGTAAACAAACCATAGATAAGAGCATCATACAGGATGACATGGAATCCGACATGGCGGTGACTAGCAACTGACCAATTAGGCAAGTCCAGGGGGAGATTAAACTGTCCTGAATCCATCTTCACCGAATCTTCTCGAGACCGTTGAAAGAGGTAAAACCATTCTGGGGAAAATGATTGTATCACCTCGATGGTGCCATAGATACGGCTGAGAGGTTTTTGCTTCATCTGTAGAGTTGCGCGATCCAGGCTGACCAGTTCTCGGGCCCATGGGATCATGGCACGACGACGAGTTTCAGCTTCACTTTCCTCCAGATCCACGTCTTTTCTTCACCGCGAGATATTTCACTCCATATCTCCGGCGGAACGATTATGTTGCCGAGCTCCGTTATCCTCAGATCACCGATTGTCGGGTCATTAGGGTTCGGATGATCGTCCGCCATTGTGGAAGTTGTGAATCGGCAGGCCAAGGTCGGATAAGTTATATCACTATAACAACATTAACGGCCACGATGACGCCACGTCAAGGAGTTTAACTTCACCCTCTTTCCTAAACCGCCATTGTGGCCAAGGTCGGATACGTTCTATCAATAAATAATTAACGGCAATGATGACGCCACGTCAAGGAGTTTAACTTTACCAAAACAACACCTCTTTCCTATTACGTTTCAAACTAGTTTTGATCCTTCAACTTTCCAATATTTTGGTAACCCACCCAATTTGGCCTCTAATTTTTGGATTTTTGTCAAAAAAAAATGGTACCTAAACTTTGCTCTAATACCTAATATGGTACCCGCCGTTAAATCAATATTTTTACTCCCGTTAAATCATGCTGACATGGCATGACTAATTTTTGACTAAGAAAAAAAAATATGCTACTGACGTGGCATTATTAATATTTTATTTATTAACTCAAATAGGCTATGCGAGATCAGGTCTCGTTACCCAACCCTCTTCTTCTTTTTCCTCTTTACATTTGATCTTCCACAACAACATTAAACTTATCCCCTATATGTAGCAGTGCCATACAAAAATTCCATCAAGTGAATGAGTGATGGAGAGTAAAAAGGGGTTCGAATGGTCGACATTTTTAAAGGTCATTTGGTCTACAATACCGGTGAAACATCCAACCAACCGGAAAGTGCCAAGAACCATCACCTACATACTATCATCTCAAATGACCATCCAAGCTTACTCCTTCTGCAACGCCCGCAACATCTTCCACCGCAACCTCAAGTCGGAAAATCTCATTGTTGACAAAAATGGCGACCTTAAAGTCTCTGATCATATTCGCTCTAACGGCTTCCTCCACTATCTCGGCGGCACTCCGACGTACCTAGCATAGTCAACGCCGCCAAGGTCGACCTCTAGTCTTGCGGCGTACGTGCCCCAAAGTGGATGTCTCCATCTCAAATGGTTCTTCTTTCGGCTTATGGACATCAATTTGATTACCAGGATCACCGTCGACGAGATCCTCCGAGACCCCTAGTTTCTACGACAATGGGAGGTAGAGGTCGTTGAACGGTGACTATTTTTGGTTTCTTCAATGAGAAAACAACAACTCCGATGCTGGCGAGGCTGGCATCGACAGTGGAGAGGCGGGTCACGATAGAGAAGCGGTTTATCTGTGACTATTTTTATATCCAAATCCAATATCAATATATATAATATGCCTTACAATCTTTTTATTTATAAACAATGGGACATCATACTCCAAGTAATTATGCTTCTCATTCTCAAAAGAGAGCGTCACCCTAAACCTCACCTCATACCGTCGACAAGAAATCTCGAACTTGATACCTCAAAGAGAATCCAATTGTGTTTCAACCACTTGGTCCAACATGTTTTTGTCAAAATTCTCATTTTTTATTTTACATGAAAGTGAAAAAAAAATATAATAACTTTATTTACCATCTAATATTTAAGTCAAATGAGTTCATTTCTTAAGGAAAATAAGTCAAATGGATTACTATTGATGCTACTTAAAAAATCACAAGAACGAAGAACCAATCAGATCCTACGACGTGCCACCTGAGCGCCACGTCACTGACGAACCAAACATAAGTTTTTTGGTCCATTTTCGGGAAAGTTTTGAAAGCCAGATATCCCAACCTTGTCCGACAACTGAATCTACCGAAAACATGGCGCCGCATAAGAGAATCACCTCCAGAGCCACGACCAGCCATGTTGCAGACGCGCCGTCTCAGGCGAAAGACGTCCTTCCAGCTCCAACGCAGCCCACCCATTCCGCTTAGGCCCGACTGAGAAGCCGCATCAACCCTGCTACTGGGCAGGTCGACACCACCAGGGAGCAAGTCCAAAAGAAGATAGTTTAAATCTCATATCTCAGGGGGAACATCAACACCACTCAGGCGGCACAAACCCAGACAACCTACTCTCGGGAGCCCAGAAACCCAATTTTTCCTTCCAGCACCTCAAGACATTCCAGTTCCTGCCGATGATGATCCCTTTCTTACGGGAATCCAGACGATGATGGGCAACTTCACCGCCTAGATGGGTACCCTTATGAGGGCCATAACAGCTTAGAGAACTCCAGTTCTAGCAGTATCAGTGATCGGTTTCGCCCAAGAGCCACTTGTCAATCCTCCGCCTCCGACAGTCAGGAAAACGAGTGGACAAAGATCTCTACCCCGCACCGATCGCGTGCCCGTGAAGAAAGGATTCCAAACCTGTGCTGACCGAACGCCCCGGGCCTACTCTGATCATCATGACAACCAGGCACACGATGGTCGCAATGACTCGCTAGGATGAGGAGACATCCATTCCAACCTCAGCGCACAGGGAGTCCCAGTGGTCAACGTCTGCGTTGAGCAGACGCATAGGACCCTGAAGACTCACCGCCCTGCCGATGGGGGAATCAGCATAGAAGAAGGATACTAAGAGTCTGACGCGGTCGGAACACAAGCAAGTTAACCAAGCCGGTGGGAGACTACCTCGTATACTGAAACAACCACCGTCGAATCACATCGGGTAAGAGTGAGAGATGGAACCAAACCGCGCTCCGTTCGCCAAAACACAGCGCATGAAGCAATAGTTCCACCTCATCCTCCCCCAACTCGAGAAGTCCAGGACGAAAGTCCTGTGATCCAGCAGCTGCAAGCGGACATGCAACTCCTTCGTAATCAGGATGAGAACACGAGTAGGTGCAGGGGTTTAGAAACGTACAATAATTTATTATTATATTTTATTTATTAGTGAAATGGTATTTTGCTACATTCAAATTTTACCAAAACATTTTTCTTCAAAAACAAACTAGCAATGCTATATGTACAAAATTAGTTTTACAAAATGATGTGTCAATAAATGAAATATGACACATCAAATATTATATTGATGACTTGACTGAATCACAATGCGCCACATGTGCAGTAAGTCTAATAAATCGGGCGCTTTGCGGCAGAAATTCATGGGAAGGTAGTAGTATCATATATGTCGGTTTGTTATTCATTAAAATTAATTTTAACCTACAAAAATACGAAAAAAGTGTTTGCCACGTAGACTGCCACGTCATTTTGTACAGAAAAGTTTGTACAAAATTTGGGATGTTTAACATTTTTGAAAACCAAAAGGGGTAATTATAGACACTTAACCCCATAAAACTTTCAATTATGACACTTAATTCCGTAGAACTTTCAATTGTGACACTTAACCCGGTAGAACTTTCAATTGTGACACTCTACCCCTATGAACTTGGCAAAAACACTATTTCGTAAGCTAAATCTAACTGAAACACACACTCCCTCATCACATGCATAACACATGACCAATTAATTTTTCAAAGTACCAATTTTATCCTTTTAATTATCAATTCAAACACTTTCGGCACCGGAATCTTCAAAATGTTGCCGGATTCTGAGAATGTTTGCCGGAATCTAATTTCTTATATGCCAAAATTTGAGAATTATTATCCTAATATGAATTTTTCATTGAAATATGATTTCACAGAAGTAAAAGAATATGATTTGACAATTCATTGAGATAATCAAAGAGAAGTAAAAGAATAGAGAAATAACGGATGCTTTCAAATTGGGTCTCAGCGGGAGCTATTCAGGAGCAAGGAGTATTGGGTCGATAGCTGGTTCCTTCACTTCACTTCACTTCCCAACAAAGAAGTATTATTTTAAAATCTTGCATTTGCACGCGAGGTAGATCAGGATGAGATGGTTCATATTTCATTTAGAAACGGAGTGCATATAAACAGGATTGAAACCATAAACAACCTTCTGAATCTCCTGAATTACAACCCCTTGGAGGAGGATGTCAACAAACACAAAGAACAGCTGAAATCGGCATCAATTGCCCTGATGTATATGATTCAATTTATTGCAGAAGCTTTAAGATTTAATTCTATAAGAAGCCACTTCGAGTTGCAATGGTTAAAAGTTACGGAAAATTGCAAACCTATTGAGTCTAGCTTTATGCAACATAAGTGAAAACAGTATTCAGATATGCTGCAAGAGGATCATCTCACAGAGGAAGCAATCAAACTCGCTCGATACCGCGCATGATAGGAATGGCAAAGCGAAAAGTAGAAAAGGGTTTGGATTTGGGATTTGTGACTAGAGTTTGGATTAGGGATTTGTGATTTGAGATGTTGAAGTTTGTTAATGTGATTATGTATTTGATTTTTATTTTTTGTATTTTAATTTCTGGGCAAGATGATGAATTTTCAAGCAAAAATATGAATTTTCCGGCATGCCGATGAATTTTCCGACATCTTGATGAATTGAAATAAATTAATTTTAATAAATTAAATTAAATTAAATAGTGAAAAGAAAACAAATTTATATTTTAAAAATATTGAATTTGAAACTTACCAATTAAACATTGACACGTGTTAAATAAGTGCTGATTATGCATTTATTTTCCATTTTTGAATTATTTTTATTATAAAAAAATTCAACTCAGCCCATTTTAACGAAATTTTGGATGAAAGCTAACGACAGGAGTTGTTTGGTTCACAATTTGATAGTAAAGGGACTATATATCGGTTCATTTCAAAATAGAGGGACCATTTCGGTCCATTCATGATAGTAGAGGGACCTTGAGAGTAATTAATTCTTTAAAGAGAGACAATTAAGCTAGACAATAAGTTCAAATAAAATCAAACAATCTTTCATAATTCAAGGAGAGAACTCAAATTTAGAAATTAAAGATCAAAGAAAAATTGTACTAGGCTAACATTTGGAAGGTTCTATCAAAATGACGTTTCTCATAGAGATGTGTGATCGTTAATACAAACTTCGACAACTCAAAACACAATATCTCAATGATCACCAGGCAATGACTTGATAATGTCCGAATCACCTACAGAAAATCGAGGGAAACTAATCAGCACAACGACCAAGATGAGATTCGAATCATAAAAAGCATGCACGACGAGTAAAGTATGATCATATACCTGGATCCACAATGCTAAGGCACGACACACGAAAGTACTTCCCGCATGCTGTCCCAAGATCAACGTTGTCTAAAACAGCAAAATTACAAATTGGAAGGCAAAGGAATTTGTATCAGAAACCATTAGACATCATTAAATGGAAGGAGGAGATCAGAATTAGTAGAAAGAGTTTCTAGCGGACTTCTACATGAGGAAGCAAGTCATTGAAACCATAAGGCTTTAATAACATATTCTAGACATCTAAACACATTAAAACATGTAGTTATGTAGGGATCATTTTTTTTTTTTTTTTACTTTTTAGTACTCGCCCACTCAAGTGTACACTAACCAAAGACCCAATTTAAGTGTACACTAAATGATCTGACAACAAACCCATTAAGTGTAAGTCGCAACTACTTGGAACTATTACATCAAAGGCATGATTGTTAGCACAATTTAAATTATCATAATTGTCTCCAAGAAGTCAGTTATGGGCCAATTGGCAGTTACTGTAGGACAGAGGCAGTCCATTGAGGATGAACGAACCATATTCTACTTATTAGAATAAATTTGTACTCTACAATCATACATAGGAACCAACAACAAATTCATAAATTTGAGAAAACTAGTCTACTTTAAGTTTCAGTCTCACAGAAAAAAAAAATCTAGTCCAGTTTGAGTTTAAGACTCTGTATGATATTATATCTACTTCCTCAAACTCTTAACCTTTCATTTTGTGTAATTAAATTTAGTAGTTGGCTAGCAATATAACTAAAGTTCCCAAGGGGACACCCAAATGAACTGAGCTAGTTGACAGGGTAGGATTCCTATCCTACGGAAAGAGCTAAACATGTGTAGTCTGTGGATGAATGGCTTGTTGAGCTTTCATAATGGAAACAAAATGGCAATCAAACCCACACATGCAGTATTAGACAGGAGCAACTGAAGATGTAACTTGATGATTACAAGATCAAATCATCTATGAGCTAGACTATTATAAATCAGTTCACAAGAAAGCCACTTACTTCCACTATAATGGTGAACTCCGACCTTTGCAAGCATAGCATAGTACTCGATTTCAGACTTTCGAAGAGGCGGGCAGTTGTTTGAGATAATGATCAACTTAGCTGCATTTTCCATGCAGATAAAAAACTCAGATACTAAATAAAAATCTTAAATTCATGACATAGCAGACACAGAGATTCGAAACAGCAGGCTCAGGCTCATTCAACACAGAATAAGACATTCATATTATCTATTTGTTGTTTATCAAAATGAATTTCAGATAGCATATTAGTTTTTGTTACAGGATTCGTAAATAAAACAATAAAAAAATACACCTTACTCGAACAAGCAATTTATTGTTTGATATGTATCACATCAATTTATTGTTTTTCAGATGCAGTATTCAAACAAATATAAAGGATTACAGGATTCATGAACAAAGCATTGAAAAAAATGAAATGAGGCAAAACCTTTGGAGCTACGAAGAGTGCGAAGGACAGTCTTGTAGCCGAGATGGTACTTCCCGCTCTTCATTACAAGAGCGAGCCTACTGTTGATACTCTCATGAGTCTTCTTCTGCAAATTTACAGAGTACAATATTCAGATCTCCGTAAGTACATCATATAATACAGACACAGTAGAGGTTTACAGAGAAACGATAAGATCAGTACCGTCTTCTTGGCGGCTACCATTGTTGCTGCTCGTAGAGACCGAGAACCAGAGCTAGGGTCTGAAGCGGCGAGAGAACGAAGAAGCGAGAGGAGAAGGGACGTGTACTTAGCTAGGGTTTTATGTTTTGTATAGGGGACGTGGTGCACGTGATACTCACGTGTAAGAAGAGAACAAAATGGTTCGTGGGCAAACATAGATGTTTGGTAAAACACTCGATTAGATCTCTAAATTTGTATGTTTCGACCCGATTATGATTCATGAAGTTTTTCAAAAACTTAATAAAACCAATTTTATCCATAAGTTTTTTTTGACTTAAATTAATCTTTAAATTTTCAAATATTTACTAAATTTGGTCAATATTTGAAAATTCGATCACTATTTTTATTAAAAAAAATTATGGATCAAATTTGATGAAAACAAGAAATTTTATGGACTATTTTACATCAAAATACGAAAGTTCAATAACTATTTTGGGTGGAAAAAAATTCAGAAACTACATGGAATTAAAATACTCTCTTCGTCTCAAAATGAGTATTTTTTTTTTTTTTTGCAAAAATTAAGAATTATAAGATAATTTAGTGTGTTTCCAATATAACCCTCATTTTCCCCATGTGCATCCGTGTGTAGATTTGCCCATGTGCATAAGTGATAAGGGTAATATGGGAAGAAACTTAATATAATAACATAAAAATAAAAACAAAATACTCATTTTGGGACAAAATATTTAGACAAACAAGACACTTATTTTGGAACGGAGGGAGTATAAAAGTTCAAATACCAAATTGAGTCTTTTATCACAGTGCCTTTTCACCACCAATTTAGGGGAATAGCAATTCCAAATTGAAGGTGTCGAAAACGAGTAATGCTATATGTCCCAAATTTTGTACAAAAATACTTGTACAAAATGATGTGTCAAATAATGAGAAATGACACATAATTTAATTCATTGATGAATTGACATGTCACGTGTACATTATGTCTTATAAACCGGACGCTCTACGCCATAAATTCATTAGAGTGTGATTCTAAAAAAAATGGAAAACTCAATGAGATACTAAAAGAAATAGAATGAAGGGTCTATTCGTATAGAAAGAATAAAGATTCTAATGATATCTTACGAAAGAAATATGGAAAAACGAGTCTAAAACAAAAAGATTCCGTTGTGTCATCCAGCTTTAAATGGAGTGATTTCATTTTTTAAAAAAAGGATAAAAAAAGATTGTCGAGGAACAGATGTTCTGAATCACTTAATGGTATCATATATGTCAGATTTTTATTTTTTAAATTTATTTTTAAATCACAAAAATATGAAATAAACGCATATTATGTAGACTGTTACATCATTTTGTACAAAAAAAAAATTATAAAATTTTATACATTTAACATTTTTCGTTCAATCCTTAGACAGAGTTAAGGGAAGAGGATCTGATAGGTTATTTTCAGGGCTCGCTTCTTCCATGAGCCACGTCGTGCTATGAGACTTTAACCTGTGAGACCTATACTTTTAGGGCTCACTTCTCTAGAATTATAGGATCTAACATCCCCTAAAATTATAATTTTGAACCCAATTGCACATTTTCCTTTCCTTCCATAAAATTCAGAACTCAATATTTAAAAGCAATAAAGAATAACATTATTTTTATTTAAAAAAAATATATTATACTCTCTCCGTCTCAAAATAAGTATCTTATTTATCAAAATTTTTTATCCCAAAATAAGTGTTATATTTTTATTTTTAAGTTATTATATTAATATTTTTTTTATATTACCCTTATCACTTATGCACATGGACATACTTGTACATGTGGTATAGGTGAGAAAATAAGAGTTATATTGAAAACACATTAAATTATCTTATAATTCTTAATTTTTGTAAAAAATAGAAACAAGATACTCATTTTGAGACGGAAGAGTACATAACATTTACTCCTCAATGTTACTATAAACACATTACAAACCATAAAGCATTAAAGCTTCGGATTCTCCAAACTGTACAGACTGCTCAACAAACTCCCGGACGATTGCTGCGGCAGATTTGGCAGCAGCTTCACAAAATGCATTCCAGAAAACTTGGTTCTTTCTCTACTCTTCTTTTTATAATGTTATTTTCTTTTTCTTTTACCTTTACAATGTTCCCATACCAAATACAAAGAACTAGAATGCTCTGTCCACACTTGAGAAACCCGAATCATTTCAAGGTGTAGAATTTACTGAGATCTCATGAGGCAATGGCGAGCTTGGCTGGTCCAAGTGTGAGGGAATGGCAAGCCGCTGCAAGGGCTTCAGAGCCACAGTGAGCTGTGCAAAGGACGGACGCAAATTTGGCTCTCTGAAAGAAGAAAGACAACAGAACTTTCAATTGAATTGATATGGTGAGTAGATATACTGTACCCCCTTTTTTGTTCACTTACGTTTGCCAACATTCCCAGATTATTCTTGCAACTAAGGGATCAAGTTCCTTTGGGATCTCGAGGCGGCGATTCTGGAAGCCTACTGCACCCACAACTTGCATAGGGTTCATCCCACTCCAAGGGAGCCTAAGCGTAGCAAGTTCCCATAGAATAACCCCAAAGCTATAAACATCACACCTGTACGGGTAATACAGCTTACGTAAAATTCCCATTTTCACTGTCATAAAGATAGAGCTAAGGTCTAAGCACCTGTGACATTCACACACTGAATGCTCCAACAGCAGAATTAAAAGAAATGTATCTAGCAATAATATCTCAGTGTATAGCCAAGACAATCTTGAATGGAAAGGAAAAATATAGTGTCTTCCATCTACCAAGAAAGAAAACGATATCATTTGCAAATAGACATGGATATCATCAATTTCTCTTTTATAGACTTTAACAGTAGGATGGGGTCATGTTGGTCTGCATTTTCTGTAAGGAGAACGATGTTTTTCGTAAAAAACCTATGTTTTCGAACACATTTACTAAGCGTGCGACAAGGTGTGCCTCAGATCAAAGGGTCTTCAAACTGCACCCAGACATTTAAACAAATGCAGGTGCACCTTGAAAACATAAGCCTGTTTAAGCTAAAGCAAATGACTTCTAAGAGCCGTGTGTTTTGCGAACTCCTCCAAAACAATGTTTTGGCCAGTAAATTCAAAGTTTAAATAAAACTGAAGTCACTTCTGTGAGATGGTATTGAAGCCTGTTAAAGTAGTTTGAAACCACTTGATATACTGATTGGCCTCACCACCTAATAGCTTAGACTTCGGGGTTGAAGTAGAGTTTAACATGGTTTAATAGCTGGTTTGGTATGGGACTAGTGGCTAGTGACCTGTTTGTACTGCCTTCCAATTAATTTTGGTCTATGTGCAAGACCTGTTGTGAGTTGTTCAACCTGCATGTGAGGGGGTGTTAAAATAGTTTGAAACCACTTGATATACTAGTTGCACCCTCCACCTCATCTTAAGCTTTTGTGTTGGGGTAAAATTTAACAAAGCCAAAGTAGACAGTGGTGCAGACAATAATAGAAGAGTCACTGGTCTGCATATTTCCAATTATCTTGCGGGCCTACAAGATATTTGAAACAACTCAACACTGGATCGTGATAAGCTGTGCCTTTCTTCAAGAATGACAAATTTAATGAACTGTTGAAATTCAGAAGCTCTTACAAAGTAGTAGCATACCAAGAAACAGATGTTACAATAGCAGCTAAAATTATTATAACTTACTTCTCATTTGATGGTTCATTGCGGAGAACTTCTGGTGCCATCCACTCCGGCTAACACATTTAAATAAATGAACTCGATTAAAAAATGGCCGTGAAACAGGGTAAGTGTCAAACAAGATCATTCATATTGCCAATTTAAAAACTGCATATTTTGAGACACTCACCGTCCCAGCAGTTGATTTGGATGACAGAAATGTGTTGTGCTTTAAACGTGACAGGCCAAAATCACAAACCTGCATGAATATTTATCTTTTCAAATACAGGTCCAAAACAATTATTCTGACACTCGAATCCTCCGACCCCCCTATATTTTGTTGGTCTTCTCTCAACTTCCAGAGATAGAGAGAGTAATTAGTGATAAGTGAGAGGCACAGGCCTGAGTGGAGCCCCTCATCATACATGCACCGGGTAGATCTGGCTAGATGAAATAAAGTGGTAAACCCATACAAGCTTAAGCTGAAACCAACAACCTTAAGCAAGTACTCTTTCTCCAATTCAGCTCCGTTAGTGCCATCTCAAAATAAAACTTAAGCAGAAAAAAGGCACTAAAAAGAACATGGTTTGTACCTTGACATTCCAGTTCTTATCAACCAAAAGGTTAGGTGACTTCAAGTCACGATGAACAATTGTTGGTGTGCTGGTATGTAAACAATTCATACCTCTTGCCTGCAAAATAAATCAAGGTCCGACTTAAATAAATATTTCAAAAAAAAGTACAAGATCCCTGTAGTATGAATTCAAGTATATCTACTCCTCACGGATTCACTTGTGGCAACAATTATCAAGTTTTGAAATTAAAGATATACTAACCCCATCCCATTAACTACAAAGAAAGGACCATAACACACCACCATTACATGAGAAGAAAAGGCATATAAAAATAAGAACCTAAGGTCATTCTCAACTGAATCAGAAAGGGGATTACTTATTTTCAGCCGCTGCTTCCTCTATCATAAATTCCTAACGGAATTCCACCTCTGGAGGACTCCGGCAGGATTCATCCTGCCTTATCAAGATCTTCCAATGCAAGAACAGCATAGCTTTGTCAGGTTGCTCTACTGTTCAATGGGGAGTTGAATGAAGATGGTGAAGGAGTTGATGGTTTTCTCTTGAATAGGAGGCAATTGCTGTATTGCAGGAGTTTTGAAACAAGATTCATTTGATATTTTTGTAAAGAGAAATGAGGATGTAAAGCAAAAAGGGTATTTCCACTGATCAAAGCCACCATAGAGATCTTTTCATGGGTTGGGAGTTCTATAGAGGCATCTCTTTGTTATTACTACTTTTTTCTTTTCAAATTGAGGTGACTGACAAAAGCATGCACTTTTGTCTTGTCTGCACGAGTGCATGTAATGCATCAGGTCTGGCAGGGGTTTTAATGGTGCTCTTACAAAATATTGCTATACGTTCTATACACTGTTACAAACCAACAATTTCAAGAAGACTGTAAGCACACATAAACTGCAATATTGTGTCCTAGAAAAGCTCAGGTTAAAACATTTCCCAGTTTGCTTCTAATAGATGGGGCATGATCTAGACAGCTAAAGACTGTTCTTCCTTTACACTAATACGCTATTAAAAGCAAAAACAGGATCATCCCTTCCAGTAGAGATAGGGTGCTGATAAATACATAGGATAGAATATAAGCACAGCAACCAAGCATAGTATGTGTTTCCTTCGATTTTTGTTATTCATAAATCATTTGGTGCGCCAGTTTAACAATGGAGAGGCATGATAACTTACCAAAAAATGAAGATGTTTTAGATTGTGAAAATTGAAATTATGAGGAAGGTGACAGAAAGGTTTATTCACGTTGTGAGATAAATTGTGTAGAACAATCAACCAGAAACACCACCATGCAAAGCATACAAGGAGCGACGAAAGTATGGAAGGAGACAAGATATGGGAAAATGAGAGCTTTTATTTGTGGACAATTTTATCAATACAAAAATAGAAGGTAAATTATTATTATT
>JAYMTA010002131.1:0-17432 GCA_036897625.1 Pelargonium cotyledonis | reverse complement strand
TTTTATTTGAGTACTAATTTGGTTATTAAAAAATTAAGTGATACCAAATTGTTCATTTTCTCTTGTTTTGTTTGTTCATACCATTACAATACCGACCGTTCGGTCGGTGATTAGTCACAAAAATTAAAGTTGCTAATGACATTGAGAACCGATTATTGGTCAAATCTGATGTCTGTCTGGATATATCTTTCATGTCATTACGTGTGTGATTATGTCACTGTGCTACCAGTTAAAGCCTCTAAAACATCACAAATCTCCAACTTTCAGGGAATTTTTTTGCTACCCTTTTCAGAGAACGCTGATTTCTGAACTGGGTATCTCCCATTTCCCCAGAATTTTGCTCACAAATGGAGGTGGAAGGAGATGATAGGAGTGCGCAAGTTGCTCAAACCCCAAAAGAGAAGAGCTCGAAAAGTGGGTTCTGGAATTTGCTGTGGAGGCTGTTGATTGGTTCAGAATGCTGGGGGGTCAGTTGCACTGGAGCTTTGTGGTGGGGGTGGCCATTATATATGGAATCAGTCAGGGCCTTGGTGCGGGTTTGGGGAGGGTCAGTACACAATATTACTTGAAGGATGAGCAGAAAGTGCAGCCCTCTGCAGCACAAGTCTATTCTGGGATTATTTAGTTTCCTTGGATTGTTAAGCCTCTTTGGGGTCTTTTCACTGATACTGTTCCTATTCTTGGCTACAAGAGAAGGCCCTACTTTGTTTTAGCTGGTATGTGAATACACTTATGATTATCTCATTCTTGTGTAGTGGAGATATGAGATATTGCAAATTTAGGCACTCATTGATATTTTATTTGCTCTCAGTTTTGCTTGCATTTTGTTCCTGTGATCATGCTTTGCGATTGATTACTCTATTATAAATAGGTTGCCAGTTTCCTGATAGATTAGTGGTTGTTGGAGTTTTTGTTGTAAAATCTTAGTGATTGATCATTCTAGGACTTGTGAGAACTCTTTTATTCTTTACTAAAGTGGTTGAGATGGTTTGGTTTATGCATTAATAGAATCTGTTGAAGAACTTGAAGGCAAACTTGATATTGTGTAATGACACATCATCCGAATCTTTAGTGTTTATGAGCAAATTAGGAAAGATGCAGATTTTGGAACTTTTCTTTTCTACAGATTCTGATAATTTCTTGTTCAAGTACCTTAGTTTATAATCCTCATGCGTTTGTTTGACTATGAGATGTGAGACTCTGTGATTAATGCAGCTCATTACTTCAAGTGCGTGGTGCCCAAACAAACATCTGTTTTCATTTTAAAAATAGAACTGGTAAAATCTCAAAACAGTTAAGCCCAGCTGTTCCTGCAAGGGAACATCTGTTTATAATCTAACTGGGAAGGTTATGTATGTAGTCTACAACATGATGGATTCTTTATTCTGAACTCCATTAACCAGATGTACTCATTCATGAGATATGGTGTTACTTTTTATATTGAAAATTTTATTATTGTTGGGGCTTCTTTATGCATTAGTCTTAAGACACTAGTCCTTTCTCATGCTAATGTTATGACATTCTTCAATTAACAAAATCACGAAACAATCAATTATTCGAAGAGTTCTATGGATGTAACTACTTTTGGAATGAATTATAAGTTGTTTGAATTTGAAAATACAATCCAGTGGTCATATATCCACTTCGTCTGACAATTTACACGTCACTATTTGAGTAATTCTTATTGTTTTTTCGAATCCAAACTGATGACCGTACTTTTTCCCCATTATTTTCAGGTTTTCTTGGTGTCGTCTCCATGCTTATGCTATCACTGCACAAGAAATTGCAACTTGTATTTGCCTTATTGTCCCTAATGGCTGGGAGTGCTGGGATAGCAATAGCAGATGTAACCATTGATGCATGTGTGACGCAAAACAGCATTAGTCATCCTTCCCTTGCTGGTGACATGCAAACTTTGTGTGGATTGAGCTCTTCCATTGGAGCATTGCTGGGATTCTCAGTTAGTGGATTCTTTATTCATCTAGTTTGTCCTAAGGTATGTTTTGGTGGCCAGTATACTACTGATTTCCTCAATCTCTGTTTTCAATATCTCATCAATATTTCTGTTACTTGATAGGGTGTTTTTGGGTTGCTCAGTATCCCACCAAGTCTGGTCATTGTGGTCGGAATAATGCTGAAAGAATCCAGAGAATCTCGTAGACACATTTTTTCGTATAAACAGGTTGGGTGGACTACATTCGGATAAACAATTTCAATTCTTAATTTTTCTTCGTTGACATTGAACTATTGAACCAGGTAAGTGAGAAGTTTCTGGATGCTATCAAGGTCATGTGGACGACGATTAAATGCCGAGAAGTTTATAGGCCCTGTTTATACATGTTTTTATCAATTGCACTGGGCTTGAATGTTCAACAAGGAATGTTCTATTGGTACACAGATGCAAAGGATGGTCCATCTTTCTCACAGGTAGTACTTATTCTCTTGTTTCTTACACATCCAGAAAACTATTTGTTTGATAAAGCTTCACATAATTTTTTTTTTATTTCACTGTGTATTAGCTTATTTTATTGTTTAAGAACTCATGAATAAGGAAGTTATGAAAGCACCTAAAGTTCCTTTGGCCTTTTCTCATATAATGTTTTGAATAAAGATGGTTATTACATGAGAAAAATCTGTAACCCGCAACTACCTGATCCAAGCGGGTGAGTATTCTCTGCTTAAGATGGGATCGGTGACAGAACAAAATGTAGTCCCTGTGCTGCTAACAGGGATGAGGATAAATAAATACACAAGGAAAAACATGAAATTATACACACACATTTATATTTTAAGTTTTATGTTAATCATAGGTGATACAGATAAAAAATAAAGAAACAAAGCAGAAATGGGAAATATTTGTTTCAATTTTTAAGCTTAAATTTGGGAACTCAGAAATCTCAGGCGTTACTGTTTGAGGCTACAGTTTGTAGAATTGAACTACTACAATGCATTGAACTATTATTATTTTCGAGGACTAATTTTACCTGCAGTTAAGACCTGTCTAGCATGAGTACGATTTTATATGTGTTCTACGTCCTGTGACCATTCCCAGTTCTGAACAAAAGAAGTTGGTCAAATATTTCCCAGTGGCAAAATTGTTCAGTGTGTTAAGAGTCTAGTTTATCTACCTGTGATACACCTATCTAATGAAAACATTGTAACTGTTGTCATTCATGCAGGAAGTTGTTGGGTCTATATTCTCTATTGGTGCGATTGGTTCCCTTGTTGGTGTTCTAATCTATCAAAACTTGTTAAAGAACCATCCTTACCGCGACATACTCTTTTGGACTCAGTTGCTGTTTGGTGCATCGGGATTGCTAGATTTGGTCTTTGTGTTGCGTTTAAACTTGAAGCTTGGTATGCCAGATTATGTATTTGTTGTGATTGATGAAGCCATATCCATGATGATTATGCGCATTAAATGGATGCCACTTCTTGTTCTTAGCTCGAAGCTTTGCCCTGCTGGAATAGAAGGCACTTTCTTTGCTTTACTGATGTCAATTGATCATGTCGGGATGCTTTCATCATCTTGGGCTGGAGGCTTCGTGCTCCACATATTGAAGGTTACTCGTATAGAATTTGACAACCTCTGGTTGGCTATTCTGCTCCGCAGCATGTTGAGAATTGCCCCAATAGGTTTTCTATTTTTAATTCCCAGAACTGATCCCAACTTGCCAATCCTTCCAACCGAGATGCTAAGGACAAAGAAGGGTGATGATATACTAGAATCTGAAAACACTGAATTAGTTTCTCTTGTCAATAGCACTTGATCAGAACTTGGGAATGTAACATAGTGGTTTCTACTGGATTGGTCTGGGCATATTAGCTACGTGTGATCTCCATACACGGGAAGAGTTTATGCAGAATTCAATTATGATATTTTCACTGTCAAGAGGAATGAATGCTTTCGGGTAATTAGCATGCATGCCGTTAAAAATCACTCTTGGTTGATGCTACTATCTTATGCGGAATCAAGCAGAAAACTGTTGAAATCTGTCATACTTAATAGTTCTTGCATGCATGTATACACCCAAGATTTTGCTTTATGCCAGTTTTACTTGGGGAGGTGCATCCAGGAGATCAAAGGTGGCTGGTTTTCATTTGCGGTTCACCATTGATTTTCTGTTAAAGGTGTAGAGATTCTTTAAAATGATGTAGAATAATGTACTATCTGTTTTGTACAACTGTATTAGGGAAAACAAAATCTTTCATCAATCTATTCTAGATTTGGTGTATTAATGTTTTTTCATTGAAGCACTGAGCAGAAATAAACTACACTTCTGTGATGTTTCTAGTTTTGCTGTTCCCAGAAATCATGAAGCTCATATCCACATTGCTTTTTCCTTACTGCATCAGCAAACAGAGCATACTTGCATGAGCTCTAAATACATCAGACATTGGTATTTTTTTTTCACACTTGCACAATCTTATATTGAAAGCAGTTTTACAGAAATCAATATACAGTTGAATGTTCTTTTTCCCTAGGATTATTATAAGACACTCATAAATCAGAAATTGCCTCCCAAAATGTTCTATACCCTCCTCCAGTAGATGATACTAACAGCTCTATTTATATGTTTCAGATACTGAAGAAAACAAACTCTTGATGGCTTCGTCGCCAACGAATTGCTTGGCTTTTCTTTGAAGTATGAAGAAATATACTCGCACGCACATGCATACACTCATAAACCAATTCCTTTGATCTCTTCAGCTCATACAAAGCTGCACATTTCTCCTGCAAATCCTAACTTGGACTCCTTCGTGTCGTATATAACCCTCTGGTTTTTCTGCTGGAAGTTCCCGATAATACCAATCTCATCCTCGTAGGAAAGACTCGCTAGAGCCAGACACACCTGAGATGCATCAGTCTTCACAAAATAAAAGATCCCGGTCACATCCACAGTCAACTCAGCATTTCCATCAAAGTGAATCTTTATGGTAGGGATGTTCACTTCTTGAAATCCACTGAGGTTGAAGCAAGTATCCAAGATTGAATAACCCGGGGCAGATGGAAACCCGGTAAATTGTTTGAGAAACTCATCTCTCATAGCATTGTACATTGAAGGAGGAAGCCTAGTAATGACTGTCCCCGAGTCTATAAGCATACTTGTAGCAAAACTTGCAGTTTTCGGAGCTTGTAAAGCCACGCCACCTATACTGATACCAGTGAGGTTGAGGAAGTAGAAGCTGGACAGCTGCGGATTCATGATCATACTAGTGTAAGAAATGGGGGTTGAGTTCTTGTAAACCGAAGCATTCCCTCCCAGGACTAAAGAACCCGAGTTCTCAGCTTCTGTGGTAGGCAAGCAATAGGAGAAAACTCCACCAAACATTGCAGAAGTTTGAGTAACCAAGGAAACATTGCTCTTCCCCAGACCCATTAAACCCGAAGCTCCTCCAAATAGGCCCTTGTTGTTTCTTCCACACCCGAAAACAAAATTGTCCACCGGGGTTAAGCCAAGATTGAGGCGGTCACTACCAAGGTCACCGCGGCTGTAAGACCCGTCTCCATAGCTCACAGCATAGTTGCAGCTTGGTGGTTCACTACTCCCACAGATTCCCAAATTCCCGGAGGCAAGTTGCAAGGACTGGCAAGTTGATGAGTTGCACAAAAGTGGTTGGTAAGATGGGGACAGGGAAGGGTTCAGGAGAGGCTCTTTCTGAGAGTAACATAATTTGCAAGGCTGGCATTGGACCCATGTCAGGTCACTCCCAGTGTCTACAATAACTGTCAAATTCCGACCACCAATGCCTACTTGCACAATGTAGTTTAGTGTGTCAAGTGTGATGCCAGAAGTTAAAGGAATTTCAGAATTGGAACCATCTTGAGTACTTGTTGTGCTGCTGTGACCAGAAACCATTGTTTTGAACTTGGACTGCAGCGACCGGACGTGAAGATCATCCATGATCAAGCGTTTCTTGAGCTCCCTGTTCCAGTCATTGATGTTCTTGGTCTCTCCAGAGCAATGGTCTCTATGCTTCATTTCCAGTATGGTGGCACCATTTTCTTTCCCTGAAAGCGCAAACAAGTGAGAACCCAATTCAGGTAACAGCTCTTTCTCTATCAGAATAGCCCAAAACAACATGTTTATTAATTTTAATCCGCATAATTTGGATTCATAACGAGCACATAATCTGGAATGAAACAGAGCTAGCTTTAATGTTTTGTCTACAACATAGGAGGAGAGCAATAATGGATGTTCCCATAAAGCAAGAAAGTGCATAAATAGTGATAGATTACAGATCCCAAGGTGGAGGAGAATTGAAAATAGTATATAAAATGAAAAGAAAAAAAACAAATAAAAAAGCAATGGCAGCCATTAGCTGAAACATGAGCTAGCTTCTGCAACACACACACGTCTCATCTTTGTAAAAATGAAAACTCACTTGATCTGTGAGAGTGACAACTTGGCTTCTGTCTCCAATTCTTCCATTGGTGTTTTTGCAGGTTGAGGATCTTGTTATCTCCAAAGCAATGGAACCCATTACTGAGAAAGATGAGAAGAAAGAGCCTGAAGAGCAACACCATTGTTGTTGAAACTTGAAACCAAGATAAGAAGAAAAAAAGAGAGGAAGAGGAAGAGGAACAGAGTAGAGAGTGAGTGTTGTTGTGTGGGGAGAAGAGATAGAGAGATTCTTGAAGGAGTTGGAGTTTAGCAAGAGAACAAAAGAGGAAGGGCTGGCTAGCTCCAAGGAAAGGACCCACTGGTTCATGAGAAATTATTGAAGGATTCACGTGCAATTACTGGGAAAAAGAAAAGCAAGAAAAAGAAAAAAAAAAAAAAAAGGTCAGTCCTGTCCTGTGTTTCTTGTTGGGAATTGGGATCAAGAACTTGTGAATTTTTTGGTTATTGTTATTCATAGACTTCACGGATTCAACTGTCTCTCTGTATATAATATTTGTGTGTTTGATTTTAATGTTGTTGTTGGTATGGTTACTGTAATGGAGATTGGCAGATGAGATGAGATGACACAAATGTCAAGTGACCATTTTGCAAAAAAAAAGGCTGCCAAATTGAAAAATGCAACTAGTACTGCTCCTTGGGACCTACTGTTCCATTTTAAGTGTTTATTTATTTATTAAGAAATGAAGAAGATATTCTTATGTTCGAAATTGATACCAATTCTTTAAATACTATCCAACTATAGAAGTAAAGGCTTGAAAAAAGAAGAAACCTATTTACAATTGAGATCACTTTATGTCTAAGTTTCGTGGACGGACCTACCATTTCTTACTAATAAAAGGCAAAAATACATGTTGTTTATACATTGCTAGGGAGGATAAATGGGGCAACTTAGATAAGATTCAGTGTAAATCTAACTTTTTATTCATATGTGGGATTCTGTCGATGTTAGTTTTGACAGGAATTGACTATCTTTCATCATGTGCATCTTCAACTATTTTAAAAATAACAATTTTACTCTTCTTCTTCGTACCAATATTCAAGAACATATTAAGATGGTTTCGCCAAAAACTTTAAAATTTCGCTGGAACCATTTACAACTGATCATAACGCAGCGTCCCACGTTTGACCTTTTGATTATAAATATTTCTTGAGATATGAGTTATAGACATTTTTTTTTTCGTATTTCAATTTTATTGTTAGTTTGAGCTCTAAAATTCTCTCTAGAATGTACACATGTATGATAGATCCCTATTTCACAATGGAAAAAATTCTTATTCTCGCGTCCAAGTAAATTCGCGTGTGCAGATCCTAGGTACTCAAGTCTACGCCCACCCCCCCATAAAATATACTAAATGTGAGACATTTACAACTCCTTCGATCACCAGAGTTCTTACTGCAACGCGTGTTCGAAGTGTTTTATTGACTCCGGATCAACATGATGCACAATTTCTGACAAGAAACAGAACTTGTATATTATATACAGCTATATATTATATTTACGATTACACGAAAGTGTATTGTATTAACTACAGGATGGATGTTGCCATTCAGAGACTAGTGTGATATTTATGGGATTAACTAACTACAAAATGGAGGATGTTGTATCAGACAAGTGCATGCATACTCTTATTATCTGATCTGTTATTCACGAATGGTTTCCCTGAAGCATCCAAATCAATGTAGGCAGTGTCTCCGGGCTTCAAACCTCCGGCGAGGAATGTCTCACTCAACGGATCTTCAATCATTTGTGTCACCGCCCTCCTCAGAGGCCGAGCGCCATAAGCCTTGTTGTAGCTTTGCTCGCATACCAGCTCTTTCACTGCTTCCGATACCTCCAAACCAACTCCCATGGATATCAGCCTTCCCTTCACCTCTTGCAGCATCATATTTAATATCACCAGCATCTGAGCAAATATTTAAACACATGATGTCAATTCATCACTACTTCAAGGTCTAAATTTTATAAGAAATGGAAAGTTGACAAACCTGAGACTTGTCGAGGGGATGGAACACAACCACTTCATCTAATCTGTTGATTAGCTCGGGACGAAAATATGCCTTTAGTTTTTCCATTACCAATGCTCTCATTTGAGTGTATGAATTTGACTCCTCTTTCTGTACTGTCTCTTCTAGTAAGAAACCAAGGGAGATCCGACCTTCCCCGCCATTTGTGATGGCAGCAGAACCCACATTGGAAGTCATCACTATTAATGCATTTTTGAATGACACTCTCCGTCCCTATTAAACCAAGTAGGATGAAAATGCTAAATAGTCGAAAACAGTACTCGCAGAGATGAAAAAACTGCCGACATACATGCTACTGAATTCGGATATTGTGAATAACTCTATGACAATGGGCACAAACCTGAGAATCGGTAAGGTGGCCATCTTCAAACACTTGGAGGAGGATGTTAAATATATCTGGATGTGCTTTCTCTATTTCATCAAGCAATACGACTGTAAAAGGTCGTCTTCTAATAGCTTCTGTAAGCATGCCTCCTTCTTCGTAGCCAACATAACCTGGGGGTGATCCTATTAACTTGCTTACTGTATGCCGCTCCATGAATTCACTCATGTCGAATCTAATCATGGCTTCTTCCTGAATTAATAGAAAGGATATTAATATCTCAAATTCCCAAGGATTTGATAAAGTAGCTAATGGCAACAAGTAAAACAAAGTGACTAAATGGTACTTGTGCTTCCTCCTCAATTAGATTCATCTCAGAGAGCTTTGCAAAATTTAAATCACCCAATAATAGATGTCAACAATCAAATCACCATTTGAAGTTACTAAGAGCATCAGCATCAAACAGCCTCAAATTGATTCCCTATTTTTAATATATATATTTTTTGACTTGCCACATCAGCAAAGGTCCTCAACAATATCAATTTCTAAATTGATGGGACTCAATTTGAGTCTCAAATTATCATATAATATTTATTATATTGTGATTATTTTTGTCAACATTTGTCAAATGGTATTATACCATTGGCTAATAAAAAAAATTAAGCAATCGTTAAGTTCCACGGCCCTCTTAAGAGGGCTCAAACCTCTTATAGAGGTTTCTCTACATCAATGGTTTCTATATTTTTTGAGGACCCATTTAAGGTCCCAATGAAATTAGGACCTTCAATGTGGATGCTCTAATAATCTCTTACATATACAATAAATTTGCTTAGGCTAAGCACCAATAAAATAATGACACATCAATAAAAATTTGGATGCTCCGCTCTTAAAAATTCATTGGGGTGGGTACGAGTGAAACTTTAATGTGATGTCATTTTCTAATTGATTTTGCTGAGCAAAAACCAGATAAAGTATGGCTCATATTCTTTATTCTCTCTATATATAAATGCTTCTTTCATTAAAAAATATTTGAGTGCACAAATATAAATTTCTGATAGGCCCTCCATCTAAAGAATAAAATAAGAAAGTCGTTTCATTTAAGGACAGAAATTCCTAAAATCAACATTCATTTTCACTTATAACTTGATTTAGAAAATCAAAGAAAATATATCTTGCTTAGGTTTTCTACTTGATTCTTCATTCTTTATCAAATTAACTGCAGTTTGAGGATAATTCTATTAAGGCAGTCTATCTTACCGATCCAAAGTAGGATGCCGC
Organism: Pelargonium cotyledonis; assembly: GCA_036897625.1. Classification (NCBI taxonomy): domain Eukaryota; kingdom Viridiplantae; phylum Streptophyta; class Magnoliopsida; order Geraniales; family Geraniaceae; genus Pelargonium; species Pelargonium cotyledonis. Next base: position 7,400 of record JAYMTA010002131.1, on the reverse strand, counting down.
CAAAGCTTTTGTTAATTCAGTTTTGCCAACCCCAGTTGGGCCACAAAAGAGCATAGCTGCTATAGGTCTGTCAGGATCCTTCAGGCCAACTCTTGATCTCTTAACAGCCCGAGCAATGGCAGTAACTGCTTCATCTTGACCAACAACTCGCTTTCTAAGCTGCTCTTCAAGATCTATCAGAAGCATTCTTTCATCAGCTGTGAGCTGTTGAACAGGGATTCCTGACCAAAGTGAAGCAACTGCTGCAATATCATCAGGACCCACCACTATTGATCTGAGTGAAGTCAGAGGAGAAAATTCTGTGAAAAACATAGCCCTAGAAAAGCAGACAACCTTTTATGATTCATAGAGTTTAGTAGCAGAAAAACATACTCATCATCTGATGTGGAAGACGAAGTGGATTCTAAGATGAGTTCGTCAGTACCATCCATGCTAGATTCACCATTGTCAAAACTCAGTCTACTTGTGATGACCTGCTTATATTAGAGACTATTAGCATATCATAAAGCATGTGTATATAAGAACACATATAGGAATAAGGATTTTATCATTACCACATCATGCATAGCCTGAACAGCTCTAATTTCATGCCAATAATCGTCTGGTGATTTTGAAAGTATAACAGTTTGCTGCTCCTTCTTCCTCCTGTGGGCTTCGATACGAGCTCTACTTCCTGCCTCATCAAGGAGATCAATAGCCTTGTCCGGAAGATACCTATCAGAAATATATCTTGCTGATAGGTGCACAGCAGCATTTATGGCTTCCAGTGAGAATTCACAGTGGTGATGGGCCTCATATTTCTCACGCAAACCCAATAGTATATGAATTGCATCCTCCTATTTTTTTATAACATAATTCACAAGTAAGCATAATGAATTCTTTATTACTTAAACATGATGATAAGAATATACAGATAGAAAACAACCTCGCTTGGCTCATTGATTGACACAGGTTGGAATCTTCTCGCTAATGCTTTATCCTTTTCAAAATGTGATCTGTACTCATCTAATGTTGTGGACGCCATACACTGCAATTAAAAAGATGTTAGCACACCTATACAACCTAGATGCATACAAAAGTTGATCAAGAAGCAAACATCATTTACTACTAGACATCAAGACACATTATTTTACAAAAAATAGCTTAAAGGAAACATCCAAATAAGAATAACCATAAAAAGGAGCATTACAATGGATTCACAATAGAGAACAGAACATCTATACATCTTTCAGGTGGCATGACTCACAGTGGTATAACTCTAGCAAGAGAATGCCTTTATCAGTGGAAGATCAGACCTTACTTTTTGCAGTCAATGCATGTGAAAATAAGTATTTTTATTATTATTATTTTTTTTATTTTTTAAACTGGTTAAGAAGATCAAAGACAGGATTTTTGAAATTCATCACTGTCGACCATTGAAAACATAGGCTCATATGGAACCAAATAACCAATACTTTATAATTAAATTCATTATGGTAGAATTCATTTGATTTAGAGATGAATGTTAATGCTTGGACTACAAGAAAAAAAACTTAATTCTATAAAACGTGAATTTAATGCTATTTTCCTTAATAATCTGAGTAAGAAGAATAAACTCTTTTGTGAATTTCCAACGCTACCCCTTCAGCATGACAGGCTGACAGCTAGTCAAATCACTACATAGGTATTGTGCATCCTTCCAAACTCAAAACTTCATCAATTCAACTCTTTTTCACAGAAGACAACCTCACAAACATGCAACATTGACTAGAGTTTTAATGAAGTTCCTTCAAGTTCCTTTCAAGTTTCTGTCTCTCTGCTGAAGTTATTATGATTGCTTTTTGACAAGAGATGGGTTTTGGTAGATTGTCACAGAACACATGTGATGGAGAAGTAAATATGAATTCTCTTATGAAATTTTTATCTTCAACATTTCACTAGCCTTTTGGTTCCTAAGAAAAAGGTTGATCAAAGAAACAATTCAAAGACAGGAATGTCACATATAATTTGAGATGGTGAGGTTAAAATCATTTTCTCTCATTGGTTTTTGTTCTTTCAACGGTTTACAAGCTTCTGGTTTCTAAAAAAATTCAATGACAGCGGAAGAAGTTCTACAGATCAGATAGAATAAGATTTGAGGATACCAACAAAACTGTTTTTAGTTGAGAACAAAAATTAATTCAGTCGTATTAAATCTAACCAGATTTGATCTGACATCCAAATCAGACATTTGTTCCTCAAGAAGAGTAGAATTCCTAATTTTTAGGTTTCTACCCGCTCTGAAATGGAATAAACAGATACCACATACAAGTACTTGACAGAAGCAATGTTAACTGGAAAAGGCAAGGACACCTAATATTGAGTTTGAGGTATTCCCTTAAAAATTGAATATGGTCAGCTGGTTGATTATATGGGTGTGAGAAATCCCAAATTTAGTTTGACTAGAAATCCGTTAATGCAATGCTTCAAGATCATTACAGATGGGATATAAATCATGCTTATGAGAGACAAAAGCACCTGTAATTGACCCCTCCCAAGTGCTGGCTTCAACAGATTAGAAATGTCAAGCCCAGAACCCTTATTTCCTCGCCCAACTGTGCCAGATCCAACAAGTGTATGTACTTCATCGATGAAAAGAATGACATCACCTGTAATGTAAGCATACTGAAAATGAGCAATAATGTAATTGCTTCTAGTTTCACAAGTAACTTAAAAACACATTCACCTGATTCTATTACTTCGCTAATTAATGAAGTAACACGTGACTCCAATTCTCCCCTCTCCTTTGCACCAGCCATTAACAGTCCTATATCCAAGGACATCACACGCTTTGTCTACACATGGAACAATGAGGCTAATCAAATTTGTGATTGTGAAAGAAAAACTTTCTAATTTATAACAATATGCATCTTGATGAGAAAAAGGAACCCAAGTACAAAAGTACAAGCATATTAAAGAATAGAAGCAAAACACACCAAGAGAAAAACAGGGACTTCTGCTTGTGAAATACTAATTGCTAGTCCTTCAGCAATGGCTGTTTTCCCAACACCACTTTCACCTAGCAGAATTGGGTTATTTTTTGATTTCCGACAAAGTATCTGGATAATTCTCTGAATTTCAGTTTCTCGGCCAATAACGGGGTCAATGAGTCCTTCACTAGCTCGAGCAGTAAGATCCACACAGAATTTTTCCAAAGCACTTTTCTCTGACAAGCAAAGTCCAAATATAAGGGTTTCCTTACAATTTACATTATCAATGAACTAAAGAAACAAACACGAGCAGTTTAACTTCTAACCACTTGATTTTTTAGAGGATCTCGTACTAGCAGTTTTCCCAAATATCTTTTTTTCAGGCTTCCCTTTGGATGCTACAGATGGTTCTCGACCATCTTTGGCGAGCTCCCCTTCAAGCCGGATCACTGCTGCAGCTGCCAAGAGATCTACATTTACACCTAACCTGAAACATTTTAATATAAACCCAATTAATAGCAAATTTCGCATCTTTACAAAAAAAAATCACAACAAATAAATATAAATAAATATAAAAGGGAAACTTGTTAGATGCATTATGATATCACTGCATGCAAAAAGAAAAAAACAAAACACAAACATAGCTTGCAGGAGAAACAACCCAAACTGTCATCCAGCTATGTAAAAAAATCAACCGTGCCCAAAGCAGAAAACATATGCTAATGCCAACATCGTCCAAAATTCATGAGAAAACTAAAGGTCTTCTGAGAATGATAGACTAATCAGACAAATTATATTCCACATGATCATTATTTTCAAGGTAAAACTGCACTTTATAACATTCTCTGAGTACCACATTTTTAGCACATGCAAGGCAAGAAAATTATATTAGCTCATCTCCAGATCATAGATTACAAAAGGAACAAATTTGAAGTACCTCTTGAGCACTCTAGTAGCACTGCCATCATCAACAGTGAATAGGCCGATGGAAATATGCTCCGGAGCAATGAACTTATACCCCATGGACCTTGAATACTCAACTGCGGCCTCAAAAACTCGCTTCGTGGTAATAGAGAAAGGCACATCAGAGGAGGAGGCGACTGAGGCTTCATTTCCAGATGATGAAACGGAAGCACCATCGTCAACGCCATCATCAGCTTGCCAAATACTGGCCACAGCTTCACGGGCCTTCTCAATAGTGATCCCAGACCCAAGAAACCCTTTTGGGTCCCGATCCTCCGCGACCAAGCCCAGCAACAAATGTTGGGTAAACACCATGTCCCTCCCTAAAGCTCTAGCCTCCCTCTGAGAAAACATAACTGCCTTGATCGCTCGCTCGGTGAATCGCTCAAAGACCGCCGAGACGGTAACAAACCGCCTCCTCCGGATGCCCCGCGAAGACCCTTTTCGTGAATTGGAATTTAGAAAGGAATTGGAGCTGGTGGAAGCAGAATCGGAGGAGAGAAGAGGGTGAATCGGGTACAAGGAGAGGACTTTCCGGCAGACCGAGCTCCGGAAGATTCTTGATTGAACTCGACAGGCCACAGGTCGGGTCATCGGTGGAGAAAGACCCCACCTGGAGTGGATTGAGAGAGGTGAAGAAGATGATGAAACCTCCATTAAAGAAGATATTTTGAGAGATGGGTCTGCAACTATTCACCTCAATATATACAAAATAAGAGAAAATCTAGTTGGGTTTGCGATGATTGGGAAGAAGAATGGGAAATATGAGAGAATAAGAAGGAAGGAATTGGGAAGAAGGAGAAGGAAGGCACGCCAAGCCAAGTGTGTTGTCTGTGTCCGGTGCCAAAAGCTTACTTTGGCAAGAGTGAAAAGTATAGATTGGGATGGGTCAAGACCCGCGAGGTGCGCCAGATGCGCACGGAAGCAATGGAAATGAAAGAAAGAATCTTTTTGGGGATGACTATTCCATTCCTACTAGGCAATTGGAGGATTGTCCCAATTTTTGGTAAATACCAAAATATGGTTCTTGGTCCAACATCTAACTAATGAATACACAAGTTTAGAACTTGTAATATGTGACTCTCTTAGGCTGACTTTTGTTTTTAACATGTTTTTGTCATGGCCAACTTGATTGAATGCAATGACCTGCCTAAATATGGGAAGAAACCAATGTCATAAAACTTTCATAGAAAAACAAAATAAGGTGGCTACAAGTTTTTCAGAGCTTGGAAGAAAATTGAAAAGGTGGGAGATGGTAAATCCATTTGTGTTTTTAAGGACAAATAAATAGGGTTGTCGCACATCCAGTGGGAAGAGGTTATGGGGATAAAAGAATCAGCGAAAGTTCAATGTCTGATGATGGTTGAAGCTAGAACTTGGGATACCCCCAAAATTAGAGAAGTCTTTCCGGAATAGATTGTTAATCAGGTTTTGAATTTAAGAATCACTTAGTGGACATCCAGTAAGAAAAAGAAATTGTGTAGTTGTGGTCAAAATCTGGAGACTATTCGGTTAAAAGTGGTTATTTCCATCTACTTAATAGAGTTGATTGAAAAATAGGTACACTTCAATCTTTCAATCGGAAAAGGTTATGACACTCTCTAATTCTAAAAAAATTGAAAGTCTTTGCTTGGAAGTGTTACAATTAGGTTGTTCCCACTTTCAAGAACATTCATAATAGGGGTCTAGCTGCTTCAGACCAATGCTCAGTTTGTGGTATGGATGTTGAATATATGAATAATTAATCTTCTTTTTAAGTGTAGACACAAAGAGGGATAGGTTTTCTTCTGAATTATCTTTGAGAAGTAGTTATCGAGTAAATTTAAAGATTCTTATTGAAGATTGCTTCCCTAAGTAGTAGGTTAATAGGTAGGAGAGCAAGACTCTTGTTGCTTCCTTTCGTGCTACCGCTTATGAAATATGGAAAGTCAAGAATAGATTGGTGTTTGATGGGGTCAAAAATTTGTATGGAGAGAAATTGTGGAAGAAACTAAGTTCACAATTGACAGACATAATCAGGGCTATGAAGAAGAGACGTAGAGATTGCTCACCCGGGTACAGGTGCAACAGGATCAAAGGGTAGACAATTTGAAAAAAGTGTCTATGGGAGATTGTCAATATCTCTTCCTTTGTGATGTAGTCTATAAAGAAGGCAAAGGCAATATGATAGTCGATGTTAGCCAGATTGTATTTGTCGTGCTTTATGTGTTTTCATTTGCTAAATATTGCAATATTACTAGTTGTGGTATTTTTAGTATTCTATTTTTATTTGCAGGGATGTCTCTCGACTGTAATTTAAAAAATATATATATGATTGGTCAAGTGACGAAGATATATGAAGCTTAGTTAGTAATATGACTTTTTTTTTTTTTGTAATTGGGTGACCAGACGGGTTGCGTTTGGGGCTCATCATCTAGCTAAACTCGGAATGTTAGGTGTATGTAAGGTTTGGATCTCTATATTTTAATTTATGCAATTTTGATTTTTTTGAAAAAAAAATTATTATAAAAATACTTATAACAATTCATGCATAACTAGCTTCCTGATAAATGAAATAAACCACTAATTTTATGACCAAAATATTAACCAGTAAAACATATATTTTAAGATAGATAGTAGTAAACTAGGCTCAAATCGAGCGCCAATTGGAGGAGGGGATGTTGAGGTCCCAACTTCAACTAAAATGGGGTTGGGCCATTAGAAAAAACTATACTAAGAATCGAACCACTAGTGGCGGTTTTGTAAATGTCAAAACCGTTGCCCGAAAAAAAAAAAAAAAAAACCGTGGCCTGTTCACAAGCTTCCTTGAGCACTGAAGCCCAAGCCCAGAAATAATGCCAAGCCCAAATTGAGATGACACATACATAATGGAGTAAGTATTCAAGTGTATGCCTGTAAGTGACAATATGCTAATGTTTTAGTGATTATTATTGTAAATGCATAGAAGTGGGTCCACTTAATAACTACATCCTTAAACATAAATTCACTGACAAATATGATAATGACAAATTTTCATGAAACCAAATACTTTGATATGTGTAATCCCGCTCAGTAAATGTAGAATGTTTAAGACTATTAACTCTCGTATATAAAATTTGGGTAATTTGTTTTTAGACTCATTGAACTTGTTTTGACTTAAGAGCTGATTCTTATTTCGAATTTTGCCTCATTTAGATCCCTAAACTTGCATATTTTTATTTTTTTATTCCAACTTACCTGGTACTTCAAGTTGTAACTGCCACATAAGCCGCGACCGCCACGCCACCACCACCACATCAGAACACATGGGTGACCTCCTAAACCCAAACATCTCTGTTTCACTCCTTCACATCTCCATATGTTTCCATATTCAACAACCTATACATTTCAAAGGCATATTCAGCTGAAGCTTCAACCTTAGAGCTCATAAGACAACACCTCCTCTTTGACTTCTCATCAATCCAAGATTTTATGCCTCAACCCCAAATTTTTCACTCCAAACCACTCATT
>JAYMTA010002130.1:0-17433 GCA_036897625.1 Pelargonium cotyledonis | reverse complement strand
ATAATATTATTATTATTATTCTTTTAAACTTTTTAGTTATTATTTTATATTAAAAAATCACACGTCAGCAATACTTAACGGATTCCGTCATTGAATTTGACAGAATGTCCTTACGAGGCACGATTTTGTGAAACTTTGGATTAAAGTGGCACTTTGGCCTGAACTTAAGGCTACCACGACACGTTTTAAAATTCAATGATTAAATCGGCACGAACTGGATAGTACATGGACTAAAATTGAACTTTTTCCAAAAAAAAAAAATAGAAGTAAAGTTTAATATAATTAGAACGTTAAATTTGGGTATGATCATTAAGATATTTGAGTCATTACGGCTCAAATAATGGGAGGTAAGATTGTGTTTTGTCGTAAGTCTGCGAATCGTATGACATGTACTCTTGTTAGGTCGACGATTTCTTTATCAAACAGGTTAGATTGGATTAATTTGCAATCCATGTATTTATTATTTACTTTTTGGCCACCGATTTTTTTTTGGAATGGAGCTTAACTTCATTAATCAAAGAGAATCCAATAATAACAATTCAAAAACAAAATGTGGAATAGAACCCGACACAAATTTTGTCATCTCCGACATAGAACAAGGCACACGAGCTAACTTGTGGGCGACCCTATTAGCAGAACGCTTCACAAACGAAAAAACGACACTATCAAACTCACGACTCAGTGCCAAACAATCTTCCAATATCACTCCGACCCGTCCCCCTTCGAAACGCCTCTGGTTAAGTGTCGTCACCACTGTCATGGAATCAGATTCCACTTCAACCCTTCACTAACCCTTCTCAGCCGCCCACCGCACCACCTCCCGTACACCCCATGCCTCCGCTTCCCTAACCTTCAACGCCACATCCTTAGCCATAACCACCGCACCCAAGCACACGCCCTGATCATTCCGACCCAACCAACCCAGCCCTGTTATACCGTCCATCGGAAAACATGCAACATTGGTATTGATCTTGACCACACCACCCCCAGGTCGCCGCCACACACCACCCTCCTCCCATGCAAAACTTCAACCATAATCCCAATATTATCAGTAATCGTACGTCCCGGCACAAAGGCACTTTGCGATTCCGACACACACCTATCCAACACACCCGTCAACCGATCCGCAAGCACTTTTGCTATAATTTTATAAACAATATTACATAATGAGATGGGACTAAGATCTGTCATGACTTCGGGTGTCGCATTCTTTGGAATTAAGAAAATATGCGTATCATTTAAACCCACGGGCATGGTACCCGTCATCAACACCTCCTGACACAAACGAACCACGTCACTCCCAACAACATCCCAAAAACGTTGGAAAAAAGCCAGATCGGGTCCCAAGGATTTATCCGGGTGCATGGAATCCAATGCACCTTTCACCTCATCCGCCAACACCTCTGCAACAAGCACCCGATTCTGCTTATCCGATACCCATCAGACTCACACCTAGGGCTGTTCAAGGGCGGTGATCCGGCCCGTTGGGCCAGTTTGGAATTGCACCCTTTCATTTTGGGGGTTGAAATTTTTACCACTCACCGCCCCGCTCACCGGTAATACTAACGGGTTTAAATGAAAGGGTGAGCGGGTTGATCTGCTCGCCCGCTGGGAAAGAAATCTAGAATGAGATTTAGGGTTTTTTGAATCGGAATAAAGTGAGTGAGAGAGATATAGGGTTTCTGGACACCCCCAATCCGAGAACAAGAAGAAGAAGAATGAGAGATTAGGGCTTGAATATTGCTTGAATCATAGAGGATTAGAAGAATGAGAGATTAGGGCTTGATTAATTGAATCGGTGAAGATTGAGAAGAAAAATGAGATTAAGAAGGAAAAGAAATAAATCAGTTGACATTTGAGAAGATGATTAAGAAGGAAAAGAAATAAATCAGTTGACATTTGAGAAGGAGATTAAGAAGGAAAAGAAATAAATCAGTTGAGATTTGAGAGAGATTATAATTAAATTTGGAAAGAGATTGAGAAGAGAGAATAAAATCTAGAAAGAGGAAAGAGAGATATATTTGTGATTGAGATTTGAGAGAAAGATTATAGTTCAATTTGGAAAGAGATTGAGAAAAGAATGTGATTGAGATTTGAGAGATAAAAATCATATCAGAAAGTGAGAGAACAAAGGAGAGAAGAGAGACGTAGAGAGAGTCAGAGAGTGAAATGAATGAAATTAGGGTTAGGGGTGTGAGAATATGATTATTTATATGTAGGGTTTATGAGAGGGCGGGCGGGTTTATGAGCAGGTTGGCTCATCTCTGCCGTTCATCAACCCACTCATCAGTGGATGGGTTGATCTGAGCCGTCCGCTGTCAACGGACTCACGGGTGGGATTTTTAAACTGGCGGGTCGGGTTTTTTGGGTGGGTTCGGGGGTTACTGGTATAAAATGAACAACCCTACTCACACCCATGTGACTTAAACAAACCCCAAAATATTCCAGCATTACATCCTCTAACCCATGTCCCTCCTTCCTCCAAACTCAATTCGAATCCTTTAATAGTTCAACACAATTCGATCTCCTCCTGCCCGAAGCAATGACATGAAAAAAATGAGAGTTAACATCTCCCTCCCGAAGCCAAAACATCTTCGCACGTTGCTTCCAATACTTTTCATAACCCTCGAGTGCCCCCAAATAAGCCTCCCTCTCCCCTTGACCACCACCACCAGCACTACCTAACTCCCATTGTCGTCTCGCCCGACCCACCTTCTTCAACATACGTCTAATTCTTGGACCACCCCATGCACACAAAGCTATTCCACATATCTCAATTTTAGACAAAACATGATCATCTCCATGCAAACGCCAACTCTCCATCACCGTCTCTCTACACCCCGGCTCCCCAGTCCATCAATTCTCAATTTGGAACCGTCTCTCCTGACGCCTCCTATTTTTTGCAACCCAAACAACATGTAACGGCATATGATCAGACGTCGACCAAGGAAGGTTAAAAATACAATAATCATTAAAAAGCAAAACCCACCTTTCCATCGCCAAGGCCCGATCCAACATTTTCTCCACACCACCACTCTCCCTAACATTCTTCCTCCATGTATACGGATAGCCATGCGAACCCAAATCAACTAAATCACACTCTCCAACAATATTTTCCAACCCATCAATTAACCAATGTGGCTGCGATTCACCCCCACACTTTTCACAACTCAACATAATGTCGTTAAAATCGCCAACACAAAGCCATGGAAGCTGCCTTTGCCTCACCCAACACCTGCGGCAACACTTTCCGCACATGCGCATGCATGAAGAGACAAAACTTCTTCTCCACATTATCCGGCTGATCGAGCAACGCTTCGCAGTGTTGTCACTATGCCCAATCAAGCCACAAAAAAAAAAAAAAAAGGAAAAAAAAACGTAGGCAATCGTTCATACTTAAAATCAATCCAGACTGTCTCTCCACCAACCTTCCGCATCCGCATCCTCCGCTTCAATGGTTGCCTCACATCCACAACCACTCTAACCCTCAAGACCTTTGATCCAGTCCCAACAAATTTCTTATGATCCGACTCTTCATAAACACCAATGAAATTACCAATGTTTCTACACACCCTCTCCGACATGTAGCACGAGGGGACATTGTAGAGCTGGATCCAAAAGCTTGAACAATACAAGGCCACCTGGTTTAGTAACAAACCCTCCTTAACCCTCTCAAGCAACAATAAATGACGATTAAAAAACCAGGGACCCCCTGTCAACACCCTAAACATATCCTTCTCATGAAAAAACACAAACAAATACCTGAAATGCCATCACCATTGTAGGGCAACTCACTGACCTTCATCTTCTTCGTCGGCTGCCAGAACGAAGCCATCATGAACTGCATAGCCCGAAAATTGATCGGAGATCTAGTAAGGAAACGACCAACAACCTCCCATCGATTCACCTGAGCCGCAACAACCACCAACACATCTTCACCATAATCCATATCGATTCCACCCTCGTCGTCCTCTTCTTCACCATGAATACTAATCCATGCACACTGTTATTCCAACTCATCCATGTTCTCCGACCGAACACTTACCGTCTCCATCACAGTCAGTCAGTCAAACGTTGGAACCCTAACTTTCCACACATGCACGTGAGAGCAAAAAACTATACCTCTAAACCCACGTGCACTAGTCAAAAGACTAGACTACAAGTCAGCGGACTTGACTAAAAAACCTTTGGCCACCGATTTAGATTCTTAATGATATATGAGATTATTTTGTTAAAAAAATAAGCAATACAAATGGATCACACATCTATGATCACAATTATTATGATAACAGGACATTAATTGTAATAAGCATTTGTTTTATTCTATCTTGTTTACATACATAAACTTTCACTAAATGTACGAATAGTTAGACTCACCTTATCAAACATTGTATAAATAAGTACATGAATTACTAGTTTCATACATATAAGTCTTTATGCCAACAATGTTAAAATATACATTTAATGCATGTTACAGGATATTCCAATAAGCAATTTTAGCTGACATAGTGAGTAAAGTGTCAATTTTGTTGACGTGAGTTTGGAATAATCGTTGATCTGTATTGTAAAATTGTTTATTCGATTACCCCGTGACATCTTGTAGTTGTTTTGCATAGTGTTGTGTTCACTGGGTTTGTTCCTTTCTACCTCTGATACTAAAATTGCTGCCATGGAGAACCACTGATTTTAGGGTCTGTTTGATCGGAAACAAGAGTTTAGCTCCTTTTGCGTATTTTTGGGTTTGACCTAAGGATGTACCCTTCTTTCACATGAGTTCTTTGTTTAGCAAATTTCTTATTTAAAAGCTCCTTATTCCATAGGAGCTTTGCACTTTCTTTTAAGAATAAGACAATATGCCTCCATTTGTGAGAAAATGAAGAGACACACAAAATAATTTCTCAGTTACCTTTACATATATCTGTTTTGCTTGAATATTGATTCATATTCTGTTCGTTTGAGTATTCATGTACCAATTAATAAAATTATATTAAAACTTGCCGATTGAATTGATGAAACTATGGTTGAACAAGCTGATGTTAGCAAAAAGAAGACCATTTTTTTCCTCAACAAGTTGGAGTTAAACAGAGCTTTAATTTGTATTGAAAAGATTTCTTTTAAGGTCAACATATGTTTTTAGAATTTAATTTGTTTTGTAGATGTGTTTGTATGTTGTGATTTTATATCGAAGTCAATACTACTTTTTACATAAATGTAAGTTGTTTTGATTGATATATTAACATAGGTCGATCTCCATTACACATTAGAGGTCGAACGATGAAGTTCTATGTGAGTAGCATAGAAGGTCGACCACATATTGCAGGTCGACCTCTAGCGTTGTATGTCAGTTTTGTTATGTTGGTAGACCCAAAGTTAAATAGGTTGATCTATATATGTTTATTTTGTTTCTATATGTATCTACGAATGAAAAAAATGATACCTAGGTTCAATTGATAGTTGGGTTGAGTACAAATACAATACATCTTTAGCCCTCTAACAATTATATTTCATTGAAATATTAATATTATTACTTTCACGTATATTTTATTATGGGCAAATTGCACATGACTCCTATAGAGTATTCACTTATTACAAAAATATAACTACTAGTACAAACTATCGTACATAACCCACCAAACTATTGCAAATATTCTAAAATACTTTTTCAAACTTCTGATACAATTATTTTTATTAATCAATCATTCAAAAGTCAATGAAATAAAAAAAAAAACTTTTTTAACCTCTTTTCACCTTCTTCAACTCTGTTATCTTTCAAAAACATGAGTCCCAAACAAACACTTAAATCTACAAACAAAAACTAATTAATTATATAATTGTCCCGGAGAAACAGAAAGGGATAATATAGTAATTATAAGGAAGAAAGTGTCGGCTTCCTAACCCGGCCAGGGTTAAATTCTAACCAGAGTTTCCGGAATAGTAGTCTAACTCGGACGGCTCACCTGGGATCCTTCCTTGAAATCAAATCAAATCAAATCAAACGGAGCGTCGGTGACTCGTCCCGAGTCGACCCGAGTCACCCACCACAACCACAACCAGTAACAACAACTAACAAAGAAACAGAGAGACACATTTCACATTTTTCATCTTCGTGTCTTACTATATATAGAAGGCAGAGCCAACCATTCATGGAAGCGTAAACCCATCATTGCATTGCTTTGCTTTGCTTTGCATTGAATTGCGTCCCTCAAATCCCAAACTTATTATCACAAGGAAATGGCGGATTCAAGCGATTCGGTCTCTGTTGACATGGAGGCGCACTTATTTGCTACCAAGGTACCTTCATTTACGTACCCACCTGTTTGTTTCCCGAAAAAATGAGGGAACATATACCAGCAAAATTTATTTATTCTTTTCAATTTTAACGTTATTTTAGTAATTTGCCTTCATTTTTAGCTAACTTGAGGTGGGTTGGTGCCATTTTTACGTTCACGTTTATTTTCTTTCGTGTTTTCGCAGGAACCAAACAGGTTTTTGTATTTTAGTTTTAGGATGAATTATGTATGTTTGGTAGTCAAGCAGGTCCAGTTTTCATGCTTGCATTTACTTCTATTCGAATCAAAGATGGAGCTAAAGTAGCTCTTGTTGTCGGCTATCATGTTTTTTAAAGGTTAATACCATAATTTGAATTAGAAACTTTTCTCTCTCTTAGTATTAGTGAATTTGATGATTTTGGTTTTTTTGACTGCCTTAATTTATGGTTTTTGTTGGGTTTACTCGATCATGCGTGATGTGATATTTCAGCTGTTCTGATGTAATAAGGTTTTCAAAATTACTCATTATTTACAGAAAGAACATTGCGTGGCATTGATGCTTTGCTTTATTTGAGTCTTTGATATGTGACTGAAGCAAATTTGGCTTTTGTTTTGTGGTTTGGTAGAATAATTTTCTCAAGCAAGAAGCTACTATAATCAATTTCAGTTCAAGACTATCTTCAATGAGTCGGAAACTTTTTATATTTAGTTTCATGAAAAATAGTAATTTCATGAAAAATAGTAATATGCTTAACTAACTGTATCAGTAAATTAGTTAGATTTCCTTGTAAGGCATTGTTGCACATGAAATTCAGCGTATCTTCAGTCGAGAATATACTTTACTTGGGAGTATATCTAAAATGTTCATATTTCTATTCTTTTTGCTCTCAAAAGTTAGTTTGAGATCTTATTACATGTTTACGAGTATGTTTTGGATGTCCTACTCTTATCATCTGGGTTAATTATTAGAATTTAGGCATTATGAATTAGTTTTAGTTGTAAATAATCTATCTTTCAGTTTTATTGATTTTTTTTGTACTAATAATCTTATATATACGATTTTGTCCACAGGAGCACCTCATTGAAACATGTTTTGGTCCTATATGCGTTTCTGTGTATGGAGATGTGGACAAGCCAGCTCTTATTACCTATCCCGATTTAGCTGTAAACTGTAAGTAAAAGTGTAGTATGATTTAGACTATATTAATGTTTTCCCTTTTCTCTCACCTCAAGTGTCACACAAATGATCTCTCGTTTGATAATACATCACTCTTTCGCAAACAAAACCTTTTTCCATCTGTTATTGTAGCCATGTAATTATGTTTGGAAGTGAGATTGCTCTTAGATCTGCATGGAAAAATTGACCTAAGTCTTAAAGCATCTAGGATATAGAGTTAGCTAATTAGAAAAAGTGGGAAAATAGTAGAGGTTGTGAGTTCAGATCCTGTTGGGAGGGGTGACGGGAGAGGGGAGAGATAAACCCTATTGTGTACTCGGCCGGTTGGGCCTTCAGTTCAAACCAATAAAAAAAGTGGCAAATTTCAATAATCCTTTTTCAGAATCTATAATGAAAATTATATCAAGTTTTTTAAAAAGAAGTTTGTATCTGTTATATTTACTATAGAGGTTTTGGTCTTGTTTTAACTGCTGTCTCCTTTATGTAATCAAGCAGATATGTCATGTTTTCAAGGATTATTCTTTTGTCCAGAAGCATGTTCCTTGCTGCTCCACAACTTTTGTATATACCATATCAGTCCTCCTGGTCATGAGGTCTGTAACTTGATAACTTCTGCTGCATCCGAGCACTGCCCAGAGTATCTTTTTGTTGAATGCCATAGTTCACACAATTTCTTATCTGGTTCTTCCTTCAAGAATTATTGCAGTTGGGAGCTGTTGCAGTTAGTCCTAATGACCCTGTGCTTTCTGTTGACGACTTGGCAGATCAGATTGTCGAGGTCCTCAACTACTTTGGGTAATTAACTTGTCATAGCTTATTGTATTTACTATATTTATGAAGTTTCATTGGAGTAGGAATTGGTTTTAAGATTCATTTTCTTCTTACGTTAATGATTATAATAACCTCTGTTGGCAAGTAAAGTTTCTTTGTAGTTGTCCGATAAGGACTTTCATAGACACATCAGCTACTCATTTATAAAAAGCCAGAAGTTGTCATTGTTGGTGTCATTATCATTTTTTATCTTTACTTGGAAAAGAAAAAAAGGAAGCAAACTGATGTGTACTTTTTATTTCCTTCCAGACTAGGGGCAGTAATGTGTATGGGGGTCACTGCTGGAGCTTACATTCTTACCCTGTTTGCTGTAAGTTGTCTCCTTTGGTATAATGCACATAATTTACTTTAAAACAAATTTCTGTCTGAAATTACTGTTGATTTACTGATCTCGGCTGCTTCCTCTTGGTAACAGCTGAAATACAGACAACGTGTTGTTGGTTTGATACTTGTTTCTCCTCTGTGTAAAGCACCCTCTTGGTCCGAGTGGTTGTACAATAAGGTTTGTAGTATGAATCCTTCCGTCACATATCAGAAATTAAAAGGTATCTAACTTCTACCTTGTACTTCATGTAATTTGCAGGTGATGTCGAATTTACTCTACTTTTATGGCATGTGTGGAGTGGTGAAGGAGTTATTACTTAAGCGGTACTTCAGCAAGGTATACTAGTGCTTCGAGTTAATAAATTGTGATATGGATTTTAAGAATCCAGTAGATTGAAAGAATGAATTGTATATGGTGGTGGCAGGAAGTTCGTGGTAGTCTTCAAGTACCAGAGTCGGGTATAGTTCTGTCATGCCGACGAGTTAGTTCTTTATCCTCATAACCTGTTTTTCATTCTATAAAATGCTGCGGATTATCATTAGAAGTTTGGAAATGGCTAGAGCAAGCTGTCAAGTGTTATGAGTATGTCTTAATAGTTAATATTGTTTACGTGTGTGTTTCTTACAACAGTTGCTGGATGAGAGGCAGGGTTTGAATGTTTGGCAGTTTCTGGAAGCCATCAATGGGTAAAGCTTGTTATCGATACTTTGTTTTTCTTCCACTTCCGCCACACACACACACCCCAAAAGTAGCCTGTACATAACACGTTATCTGAAATTAATTTTTCTCGTCTTTCAGGAGACCGGACATCAGTGGAGGATTAAAAAAACTAAATTGCCGCTCGCTAATATTTGTTGGGGAGAATTCTCCTTTCCACGCGGAGGCTTTGCAGATGACATCAAAACTAGATAGAAGATACAGCGCCTTAGTTGAGGTGTGTATTGAATGTTTGTAGCCTAACCTGTAATATGTTCGGCCTTACATTTCTGAGAGGATTGTGGAATCGTACAGGTTCAGGCATGTGGGTCAATGGTGACGGAGGAGCAGCCGGATGCCATGGTAATTCCACTGGAGTACTTTCTGATGGGATACGGGTTATACAGACCCCCTAAGCAATGTTTGAGCCCGAGAAGCCCCTTGAGCCCATCGTTCATCTCTCCAGAGCTTCTTTCCCCAGAAAGCATGGGACTGAAGTTAAAACCGATAAAAACACGAAGCTCTCTGGATGTTTAGTAGTGTGGTCGCGTCTTCCTCTGATACGATATGATATGATAGGTGAGGTGTAAGTTGTAGATAGAGAGAAAATTAGGAAATAGTAAGGGGAAAAAAAAAAGAGATGACATTGTCATTATTTCATTAAATTGGTGCTAGCAAGTGTTATTAGCTGAGAGGTGGGGTTTGAGTCATCTACAGAATAAATAGTTCAGTTTAGTTATAGGGAGAAGACAAGCAAATAATAGAGCATAATAAGGGGACTGAATTTTGTTTGTTCATAAGCTACAAGTGCATGCTGTGTGTATTTTAAAATCATGGAAGTGATCCAAATTATTGATACATAGGCACTGAAGAATTGGAAGGGCAGATAGTGAGTTCAGATAAAATCATTGAATGACATCAATACAAGAATGGTTCTTTGTTCATTGAATACAAACACAAAGTTGAGAGACATTCAAAACTAAACTTAGGCCCAAAAGAAGTCCATTAGAAAATGATAAAATTAGTTAGCAATTAGCACAATAACCTATTCTCCGATGTTTAGCTACTATATTGGGTGTTAAGGAGGAGAAAGAGTGTGTTACGTCAACATATAAGTACTTAGGATCTACTTAGCGATGTTTCTCTCCAATGCTTAGCACCACTATATTAAATGCCAAGAGAAGAGAGAACGTGAAACAATTGTTGCTTAGCATTGGGTGCTAAGCATAACATCTCATCCTTAACACCCACTACTCAAATGCTTAGCACCTTTATAAAACTCTTAGCATCCCCATTGAAGATGCTCCCAGCCATGGGCAGAGTTGAGTATTCAAAATTATTTCAGGTAATATTTGAATATCTAAAATTGTAAACTTTTTTACTTTGAATTTGGAATAACCCACAAAATAAATAGGGTTTCACACTTTTTTAAGATAATATCTTGAACACATTACAAAGTAGAGATCTTCTCATAGTAGGAAACTTCATAAGTCGGGGTTTCACACTTAAAATAATAATTCGTTAGGCGAAATCTAGAGGATCCATGTGTTAATCAAAATTTACTCTATTTTAATAATACTTGAAAAAAATTGATAGGTCAAAATGTGTTAATGACGCAGATGGATCTCAAAGTGCGGAAAAAGATTTATGCCTTATGCCTTGAGGGAGTATTCATACTCACAAAGCTAAGATGAGAGGACAATATGTCACGGTGTGATTTGTGGCAAGTGGTTTTGATGATGTAATGATTTTATCATGATGCTGTAATGATTTTATCATGATGATGTCATGAATCCAATTAATGACTTTATGCTTCATATAAAATGTCATGATGATGTGTCATTGATGTCATCTTGATGATGTAGTGATGATGCACTCTTTCCTTAGACCCTTGATGTCTAAGAAAGGCGATCCTCGTTGGGGGAGACCCGAAAGTGGTATGCTTGAAAATCGCTTTGGTCTCCCAAATGGACACTTTCGATCATGAGACAAACACCGTACGGTAGATCTCATTGGCCAAAATGCGATGGTGGTCTCCGCTCTGCGAAAGAGCGACCCAAAATAGAGACCTTGTTGGGTGTGTCCTGAAAGTGGTATGTTCGAACAGCATTTTGGACTCCCAAATGGATAAGTCCGGTCTTGGAACAGAAACTGTTCGGTCAATATCGTTGGCCCTATGCGATGGTGGTCTCCGCTCCTTGGGAGCACGTCCCGAAAGTGGTTTGTATGGACATCGTTTTGGACTCCAAAACGGATATGTATGGTCTTGTGAAAAACAACGTTCAATTGATGTCGTTGCCCCAAATGTGATGGTAGACTCCGCTCTCCCGGTAACATGTCCCGTAAAACCCCTTTGGGGTGTCTCGAAAGCGGTATGTTAGGACACAAGTTTGGACTCTAAAATGGACACGTCCGGTCTTAGGACTAATGCCATTTGGTTGATATCCTAAGCATGAATTTGCAATGGTGGTCTCCATTCTTTAGAGAGCATAGTAGTATAGTTTCTTGCTGCTAAGTGGAGCTGATATTCATTCATTACATGACTTAATCTCAAAGCTTACATATAAATATAGTAGAATTAGTGGATTCAAAAGTAGCTTAATGTTTGGAAGCTAAGAATATATAATCTAATCGAAATTTGGATTTTAATCCTCTCCCTCTCCACATTCATTCTATATAGGGAGCAATGCATTATGTACAAAGTTGAATGCAATTCACCTTTACATATCTTTTCACCATTGTTTCAACTCCAGTTCATACTGTATCTTTGATTGTTCATGCCTCTGTTGCCTCCTTCCTCGTACTCATCTCGACCCTTTCTCTTGTTCATCTCCGAGTACATCTCCTCGATCATTGGTTTCCATAGACGTACTCGAGCATTTATAAACCAATTGGACACCTGACCATTCAAAATTATAACAAACAAGATTTACATGATAGCTAAGTGTACAAAATGTACACAATCCTGAGTTTGCCAAGGAAAAAACATTCAAGACGTTACATATGCCAAGAACTACATATGACAGATCATTTAACAATACAATCAATCAATCTTATGACAAGTTTTTGCAAAAAATTCCTAGGCTAAGAAGAAAATTTGCATATACCTGGCTTCTTGACAATCCACTTTTTATTGCGAGCAAGTGCTTTTCGGCATCTTTAGGGTACCTGATATCCATTTCATGATATGAGACATCAACAGATATACGTTATTCTATATTTTACATGCAAATGTGTATATAGAGGCTTACGGGTGGAGAAAGTTTTGAAACATCCACGCGCGCAAAACTGAAACAGATTTTTCTGGCAAGCCCCTTTGTGGTCTCCATAGTTGATGTTCTTTTCTCTTTTGCTGCTGGATTGCCCACTGCTTTTGAATGAAAGAAGCCTCGAAAGATCTGTCCTCTCTCGTTCCTTTGGTATCGAACTCTGCTCCCATTGAGAGGATTTGGTTGCTAATCCTCTCTCTCAGGCTCTTGTATAAGAACGAGATTGTTCGAAGAGCAAAAGAACCGTGTTTCTGAGGATCCAACTCAGTTACAGCATGGAAGGCAGATATAACGGTATGGATCTCATCCATGCACTGATTATACCGATCATCAACCTGAGTCCACACACATAGCATCACATTAGGAAGATACAAATTGTTATATCGGCAATGATAATGTTTCAGTCACTCCTAATATGAAAATACATAACTTGGTAATATAAATGTAACCAACATACCACTTGTAAGAGACTCAACAACTGGGTTTTCTTTGTTTCAACAGCTCGATTTTGTAGTGCAGGGTCGAGTTGGATGTCAAGTCTACCATCTGCTTGAGAGCTCATGAACGCGCCTCTGTCGGCTGGACAGCTCGAGGAGTATTCAATATTTGTCTCAGCTCTGATTCCTGCACTAGAATAACTCATCTGGTCCAGGTTTTCCGGTGAATAGCTTGCAATTTGAGCAAGGATTTCCTGAACTATCTGAAGGTATCTAGATCCTAGTGTTGCTTGTGAGGATAGAGGATGTTTGTGATAACCAAAACTTAGAGAAAGCTCCTTACTATTGTAAGAGTTTTGTTCCGAGCCCAAACCTGTCTCGTTTAAGCAATGGTGGGTCACAGCAGAACAGCTACTCTCCGAGCACTGGTCTGGAATGGTGCTCGTTCTGCTGACAGAAGACTGGGATGTTGCGAGGCTAAGAGAGAGCCCATTGCAAAACTTTGAGGAGCCATAAGGATGATCTGCACTCATAATTGCAGTACTGTTGGATGATATCCACCCATTCGGGTCCAGACTTTTCTCGCCAAGCTCGGGAGAAGCAGGAAACTTGTCGAAATCCCATCTCCGGCTCTCGTTATTAACTACTTCATCATACATAGAAGTCGCAAACGAAAGATTCAAAGCATCAGAGTAGCTACACACAGCATGCGTTCTTGCAACATCCGAAGGATGGATCGGTGCTGCTGAAATCACTAAGCTGTTCAGATTTTCTTGAAGATTGCCTCTAGAGGCCAAAAGGGTAGCAAGTGAAGCACCCGAAATAACTGATCCCGTGAACTGCCCCTCAAGATCAATGTTCCCGGCATGACTATAACTGTTGTTGGAATTCTCTCTCGCAACATTCCTTCCTCGTGATGAAACCATTGCATCGGAATCAACCATCCCAACATGATTGGTCAAGTGAAGCTCGGCATAGAGGTCATTGACAGTTGGAAATCCAGGCATCATCTGGTCTTGGCTATTAAGGTAATACGAATCGGATTGAACAAGAGAGTGTGTAGCATGTGATGGAATATCAATGGGAACACCAAACATGTCACTGTCCATGTTAACAAAGGAC
This sequence comes from Pelargonium cotyledonis, assembly GCA_036897625.1. Taxonomy (NCBI): domain Eukaryota; kingdom Viridiplantae; phylum Streptophyta; class Magnoliopsida; order Geraniales; family Geraniaceae; genus Pelargonium; species Pelargonium cotyledonis. The sequence continues at coordinate 3,307 of JAYMTA010002130.1, read as the reverse complement.
ACAAAATTACCATGTAGCATCAGATTTCAGTCCTCAACATGAACCTGCATATACAAATTTCACAAACATTATAGAAGCAATTCAAACTCTTATAGAACACCAGAATGTGAAAGTTTGGAAAGAAAAAAACCAATGCTTTATATGGTTGCTAAGAAATAAAAGGTACACCAATTATAGAATAGAATAGATTTGGTTGACTATTAAAACTATATAGGTGAGGACTTGAGAGATTTGAAAGACATGGACTCTATGAATATGAAGATTGTTCTTAATCCATCAACAAACTAAGACGGATATTGACAAAACCATTAAAAGGAGACAAGAGCAAAGCAACAATACAAGTGAAAGTGATGGTGCTAATCACCCCCACAAAGACATTTGTCCTTTACATTGAATACAAAGATAATGAGCACCAAATCAACAAGATACAGTTGTTGGGGAAAAAGAGAGGTCTTAATCTATAGCTACTTGAGATCTTCCAACATAAAAAATATAGTTGTCCTCCAACTGCTGAGAGCATTATTAACATAAAGCAAGAGAAATGTGCATTGTCATTACTACAATATTCATGAATCAAAACTTGAAAAACAAAGCAAGAAAAAGACACACACCTTGACCTTGTATTCACTTGCAGAGGAGGTTGAACTTGAACCCTTGAGAATACAAAATTATGGCCAAAGAACCTGTGGGTAAAAAAAACAAAAGCAAAAGCAAAAAAATGGGATTAACAATTTTCATGCAGATTCATGGGATTTTCCCCAATAAAGAAATGAAAATCTTTCCATTAAAGTAAGTGGTCTTGGTTTTGTATTCCCATAGTGATTGATGTTATAGCCATCGTTTGTTGGTTCCCTCAAAGAACCAAGAACAAGGCCATTGCAGTTCAAAAGAAATCATTGGTTCCTCTTTCTCCACAAAAGGAAAAGAAACAGTGGCAAAGGACTTTGCTCTGCTCTCCTCCTTTAACAATCACAAAAGCTAACCAGGACTCATGCATTAGCATTACCTTTCTCAAACCACACAAAACTAAAAACCCATAGTTTATTTTGTTTGCATGAACAGAGAGAAAAAAGTATAATAATATTTTTCTCCCCCAAAACCCAAAACCCAAGAAACTGAGATTCAGAGCCTCCCAGACCCCACCTTGGTGCTTGATTTCTCTCTATACCCACAAGATTTGAATGGGGGTTGGGGAAGAACACAAAACACAAATGGGTGATCAAAATAAAGGACAATAAAAGCAAGAAACAGTGTCACTAGAAGCCCAAAAAAGGGTTGTTGAGAGGAAGTGGAGGTGAGTGAATAAATTGAAATGGACCCATTTGGCCATTTATTGATTTGATTCATTCATTAATAGAAGAGAAGAAGCACTCAACCACACAAAAACAATACAATACAATACAAGAGCTAAAAGAACCAAGAAGAAAGAGACATACATTACTTGATTACCCTTCACTCTCTCTCTCTGGCAGTGCCATTCATTTCTGTTGCAGGCTTTGGAGGGCCCATCTTATTCCCTTTTTTCCATGGCCTTCCCTCTCTCTGATCTCTCATTATCTGTTCCTCTGCAATGCCTATCATCATTATCAAAATATCTGGATTCTCTCTGTTCATGCCAGGCCCTCTCACACTCTCACCCCCAAAACCTCTTTGCTTTACTATCTATTTTCATTTTCTTTTGTAAACATGGCAACAAAGTTTCATGTTTTCTCTTCTTGGTCTAATAACTAGCAATTTTAGGGCAATTTTTTTAAAAAAAAATGTGGGTTAAAAAAGTCTCTTACAGTAGCTTGAGTGATGAGGCAAGAAAAAACCAAAGATGGGTAAAAATCTACTGAGTGAGATCTTTGACAAATTTATTGAACCCTCCTCTCTTCCCATCTACTCCTTTTGTCCATGGATGCATTGTACTACAAACTGGTACGAAAAGGACCCATCAATGAAAAAAAAAAAGACCCATCAATGATGACGATCAAACAGTAACATGAAAATGAAATTTGCATAAAACCCATCATTTTGGAAAAAGACCCATTAATGAAATGCTAACTTCAACCCCAAAGGTTGTATCTTTATGGCTCACACAACAAACCCATTGAAAATTGAACTAGATTATAAACATTGGTGACAATGATTGTGAATTGGGTCTTCAGAGTTCAAGGTTGATAGTGATGATAAGCTCTCAAAGTTCATAAATTTAATGCTCGAAGAAGTGATGTAAATGGGAATCATCAGAGAAGTGTGATGTGACTATACAATATGGCATTGGCATGGCAAAGAAAATGATTTTGGGTAAAGCATGAGAATGAAGATGAATTTTTGTTACAGTAATGGAGCTGAGGTGAGCTCAGTCTGTGGTCTGGTCAGCTGCAGCTTCTCTCTCATCTCATGACTCGTGTGTGTTCTGCAATTAATTGGTGTTGCTGGCTTGTCATCAATTTTGTCCTTTTTGATCCTTGCTTGGTTTGGTTATTCTTTTGGCAAAAGCAAAATGGTACCCTTGGTCACCTCTATTGTGTTATTTCCTTAACCATGAACCAATTTTTTAGCTCCTTGTGGTAAAAACATTGGAGTTTTAAGGTAACTATTGTTTTTGTGAAGCTTGCAAATTTTACTACTACTTCAAATCAATACAGAGTTGTAATGTTCAAGGTTTGAATTGTCAATGAATAGATGATTTTTTTTTTTAGATATTTTTACCATCACTAATTAATTACTCACTCCGTTTTAAAATGATCGTTCTTCTTTATATTTTGATAAAAATAAAAGAGAAGCTAGTGTGATGTGTTTATTATTGTATTCTCATGATTATGTGTTGAGATACCTTAACTAATTTTTTTATAAAAATATTATTGACAATTCATGCATAACTAACTTACTAAAAAATGAAACAAAACACTCATTTTGAACGGATGAAGTATATATTTTAAAGCTTGTGGGGTTATACTACAGATGCCGCTGAAAAACGTTTGGATGAGTAACGGTGAAATTTAATGATGTGTCGTAACTTTTTTAACGATTTTGTATAAATAAAAGATTATTCGACTTAGCTTCATCTTTTTTTTTCTCCAACACACATTTTGCTCCGACTAAGTTAAAACTATCGTAATATGACACCTTATTAAAATTTCACTCATATCTGCCCCCAATAAAATTGTGGGAGTGGACCAACTTGATGAGTCCAATTTTTTTTTTAACGATGTGTCATTCTGTTATTGGTGACTCAAGCTACCTAATTTTTATATAGTGTATGAATATTACTTAGGGGTGTTCACGGACAAGTAACCCGCCCATAGAGCAGATTTTTCTA
>JAYMTA010002129.1:0-17435 GCA_036897625.1 Pelargonium cotyledonis | reverse complement strand
AACGAGAAGGTACCGTTTTCCGAGTCGGATCGGACCGACCAGCCCGCAAGTCTCTACGCCGCCACCAAGAAAGCCGGCGAGGAAATCACCCACACCTACAATCATATTTACGGGTTGTCGATCACCGGGTTGCGGTTCTTCACCGTTTACGGCCCGTGGGGAAGACCCGATATGGCCTACTTCTCGTTCACCCGAAACATCCTCCAAGGAAAACCCATCACGGTTTATCGTGGAAAAAACAAGGTCGATTTGGCCCGAGATTTTACGTACATCGATGATATCGTGAAGGGGTGTTTGGGCTCGCTCGATACATCCGCCAAGAGTACCGGGTCGGGCGGGAAGAAGCGGGGACCCGCTCCTTACCGGATCTTCAACCTGGGCAACACATCGCCGGTGACTGTCCCGACGCTTGTGAGTATTCTTGAGAACCACTTGAAGGTGAAGGCCAAGAAGAGATTCATAGACATGCCCGGAAACGGCGACGTTCCGTTCACGCACGCGAACATCAGCTCGGCCCGGAGGGAACTCGGGTACAAACCGACGACCGATTTGCAAACCGGGTTGAAGAAGTTCGTCAGATGGTATCTTTCGTATTACGGCTACAATCACGGCAAATCAGCGAAGCTGTAAATTATTAAATAATTAAATTTCTTTCTTTTTTTTCCTCTTTCTTTATTTGTATTTTCGGATTTAAATAGAATCCGATGAAAAAAAAGAGAGAAAAGAAAAAAATGAAAATGATGATATACACATTCTTTTCTTCGAGGAACAGTGAAAAAAGGAAGCAAAGTCCCGACTAGTTTTGTGGATTCTTTCTTTTGTTTGTATAAAGGAAAAGTTTCAATCTTGAATTTAATTTCAACTTTATTTCCATCCCCATATTGAGTGTAATATTTCACATGCAATTGTGGCATTTATTACTTTCAATTTTTGAGTTAACTAATAAAGATAAAATTATTTTTATATAAAGATAAAATTCAATATATACACAGAAGGAGACAGCTAAGAGCTAATAGGACAGGCGTGAGTGATTATTAATAGCTAGTACGGCTTGCGCTGGATTCGGCTAAAAATTTGGGTATAATTATAAATTCCAGCTGTAAAGTATGGGCTTACGTCACTTGCGGACACTCAAAGTAGTGTCGTGGGCCATTTATGTCTTCACCCTGTACTTTTCTTCTTATACCTTACCTAGTTTTGAAGGTTCTGTTTAGGTTGTTTACGTAGTTTGAGCTCCAACTCGAGATTTCAAATAGGAAGAATGTAGAACGTTTTAACCGTTTATCTTGTCATTAAGTCTGTGAGCAATTACTCAATACCTTAAAATCATTATAGATGATGATTGAGTGTTTGGGTAATGAGGATCCACTGAGAAAACATGTATTATTGTAATGCAAGGAAAATAGTAAAGGCAAATCCACCGACAACGTCTCATAAAGAATGAAAATAGATAGTTGAGGTGTGGGTCATGATTCATGAACATCAATGTATGGTGATGTAATTGGACTTTGGATCCATCGGAGCATATAATATACGTATGGCCCACACTATCAACACTTGGCTTACACACAATGCATAACAACGGACAGCTACACGGATATTTGTTACAAATTGGTTTTCAATGTCGGCTAAATGTTAAATTTTATATGCAAGTCTTGTTTGGAACAAAGATATGTACAAAGAAACAAAGACACTCATTTTGAGACGAAAATGTAAAAGAAATAAAACACTCAGACACTCATTTTGAGACGAAAATGTAAAAGAAATAAGACACTCGTTTTGAAACGAAAAAAGTATGATTAAGTTTTACACTAATAAACCGTTGTGTAGCACTAACCAAACCCTGCATGATTTCCCGCACTATAGGTAGAATTTATAATCCCATATTCGTCACATATGCAATTTATCTGCAACACAAACTCGGCTATTATCAATGGCCATGGGAATGAGCTTCCTAATCCAAGCACTACCTCAATGTACTTGCTAGTAATGAAATTATCCATGTTTCATCTGCAACACAAACTCGGCTATCAGATTCAGGTACCTACTAATGCTCTTTCCCTCTCCTCGATGCTATCTCGGAGGCCCAAGCTTTACCCACTTCGGTCTGGAACTTCCCTGTTACAACTCACCCACCATTAGTCATTGAATGGCTGCCGTGTATATGGAGAAAAACAACAATAGATACATGCAGAACTCCTTAAGAGGGTGAAAAATGTATACCAACAGTTGACTCGAAAAACTCATCCAAATTCTTCCCTTGCTCTGCATAAGCATAACATCAAATTTAATTTCAGTCAATGATAAGTTCAAAAGAAAAAGACGAATGATTTAAGTAATTTATTGATGTTATCAGGGTCCATAGACAATTTTGAGGATGTGATGGACTGTTGGGTTGCTGGCACAAGCATTGGGGTTGTAATACTAAATACTACCTTCCCCACGCAAGAATCAGCCCCCACCCCCCAACACTGCCTCTCCTTATAAACCATCTACCCTTCTAAGTTCTAACCTTACATCAACCTCATCTTCATTATTTCTTATCATATAGATGAAACATGAAATCTCCATCCACACCATTTAATACTAGCCAGACTTTTGTCTTTCATTTAAAAACCCAACTACCCCCACCAATAAACATTAGCCACCACAGTATGAAAAACTGAATCAGCACACATATTCATTGAGGTACTTTGATCAATGACCATAACAAAAAACAGCTATGAAGCAAAAGAAAGTTGGAACCAAATTACAGAGATTCATGGAATAATGAGGCTTACCATTTTCATACTCTAAAGCTTGAAGTATCATCTCCACCTAAATGGGGAGAAAATATAAACATCAAATTAAACAATTTAAAACATTACCAATTAGCAGGAAGAAAGGTGGAGGAAAGTAAACCTTGAGAGGACATTTTTTTTTTTTTAACCAAGCATCAATATGTAATGTTTCTTAGGTCCTTGTAGACAATACCATTGCACCCAGAGCCCAATTAGGAAACAAGCTACAACCCACTGTTACACTTGCAGGTGATTAAAGATCCCTCAGTAACAATTTAAAAAAAAATTGAGCATATCCAAAAGAAGTACTCCACATATGAAATGAGCATTTACACATGCAAGAAAGAGATTATATGGCACTTAAAAGAATATGTAATTCATCAATCGATTCAATCCTTATGAGCATATGCATATAATTTATTAAAAATCCTATAATGTTTCCTTTCCAAAGATAACAATCAAAGAGAAGGCAGTGACGGCAACAGTAACAACAACAACAGGGACATGAAAAATAATTAAAGTTATTGACATAAATTTGCGTGTAACTTATCATTAAGATAAAAGTGACTCAGGTAACAATCGAATAGGGAGCATTATTAGCAAGAGCCAGATACAACACCCATAGCAGAATGGGAATTGAGTATTGATGGTTAGTTGTTAAAGAACAAAGGCATGCTACATACCTTGTCAAAATCCTTGACAACCTTGGCTTCTGGTGAAGAATTCTCCTCATACTCCATCCACAACTCACTGATTTCCTTGGCTGAATATCACAAATTGGACGGAACAATAAGAAATAACATAGGAATTTCAGGCGGTGAAATACATATTCTGATCAACCTTATAAGCAAAACTGAAAAAAATACCGCTTGATCCTCCTCCAAGTATCTTGCACATGTGGTCCAATGCTTCCTGCTCTAGTCGACTCTTCTCCAACTTTGGAACCCCATCTGCAGGGGTTATGTCCCCAACAATAGCTATTCAAGCAATGAAAAATGTAAGTATAATATCCCAAAACTCTAATTTGAGGAAAAATAAGATACCAGACATGAGATTGTAAGATATAAGTTGGACTGTGATATCTATGGGCCTTTTAATAAATCAACTTCAAACTATATGGAAGTGTATAGAAATTTACTCCTTGCTAAAATCTCATGAGCAAAATATCCACCACTAAAATCATTTTGATATCCAAACAAATGTCACTTTGCATATGACTCACATTAACATATATTTCCCATTGCAAAAACCAGAATAATGTAACATCAATTTGTATCACCTTCAGCAATGTCATGTACAATTGCCATTTTTATACACCTGAAAATAGGTGAAAATAAAGAACATTAACCATAAGATGTCGAAATTAAGAAGAAGAGTTCAAATAGACAAGTACGAGAAAACCCAACCTGTCCCGGTCAACTCCAGGAATATCCTTCGCAATAAGAGCCATTAATCCCATCCGATACATATGATCAGCTATTGATTCAGGATGCTTAACATCTCTCAGCACCCATCCAGCTCTTTTTGTTGTCTGACCCAAATTCAAATTGAACACGTACCAATCAGAAAAAGAAGACCAAACAGTAAGAAAAGTAAGGAAAACAAAAAATACAGATATTGAACACTAGTAAAAAACGTTATGCTATCTTTTCCCCAACTTCTTGAGAAAAACTGTCACTTTTTGTCTTCCTAATGTATTGATGCATTTGTGGTGGTTGAGTTCCAAATCTAATGTGCTCCATTGGGTAGCCAAGAAAATATATATTTTGTATTGAAATCTAAAATCATAGCAAAATACACACCCTTCTGTGCCCAGCAATACTACTTATCCCTAAATCAAAACAACATAATAAAAACGACTCCAGTTTATATATCCACTTACCTACCTCACTTTCATCAATAGCCAAACTACGCGATGAATAAATGTATTTTACTTTCCCAGTTTTCCCCCATTTCACAACAATTCAGCTTAAATGTCATCAATTAAACAGTATATAGATGTTGTTTTAACTACAGAAACAGACTATGTTTCAAGATGAAGAAGATGAAATGTTTATTTCTAAGTTTCACAATCTCATTCACTGAAACCAAAAGAACAGAAATCTGCAGGTCAAACAAAAAAAATCCAGATTTCATAATCGCTTCACTATTCAGTATTCGCTCTCAGCAAACAAACCAAACAAGCAGAGACACATACCTTGAGACGGTGACAGAGAGTGAGAAAATCAATAGCAGAGGAAGCAGAAGAAGGAGAAGACGCAGCAGGGGGCTTGCTATTCTCACCATTTGTGAGCGAAGACGACGACGACGAAGCCTCTGCTGCCATGCGGTGGCACCTGGGATTAAGCTGCGACGGAGTGCCGGTGACGGAGGATTTGAGTCGGAGATGTGCCGGAGATAGAGAAGAAAGTGTTGATGAGACTAGGGATGCGAGTTCGGACGATTTACACAGCAAAACTCGGCTTCCCATTCTTTTATGAGGTTTTCGCGTTTTTGTTGAAGCGATTAATTCTATGTTTCGAGATTAAAGGTACGTTTTTGCCAAATCAGGACTGCTCATACTTCTTGGGACCACATGATTTGGGCTTGTTCTTTTTCTGTCTAAACCGAGTTCAGAAAATCGGGGCTTGTCGTATTTAAACCGTTTACCATAGTCAGATTAATTCTTATTCGAGAGTAACTCAAAATTAAAATTCATTTCTTCCCACGGATGTGTTGAGCGGGATCGAATGCAAACGCTGATTTGGACTTATTCATCTTCAACAATGATGAATAACATGGTTAAATATTTTTGTTTTACAATGTTTCAATCATGGTATACAATTCTAAAAAATCAAATCAATACATATTGGACTGAGGAAATAAGAATTCAAAGAAAAAAAAAATTAGTAGTCCTCTATCTTCATAGTATAAAGCTCCACCAATGGGGCTTCATGCTGCTCCGAGTATTCTTTGCTGTTCATCTCCGTTAATCTATAAGATTCAGTGAAAACCTGAGTTTTATGTCCAATTTCTACCAATTTTGATGAAAGCACCGTGCCGTACCTGCTAATGGTGCGATCTTTTGCGAATCCCAGTTCATTGTCCACGCAAAGGTCTGCATCGTCGCTTCTCGCTGACCTTGACGAACTTCTCGGCGACTTGTGTCGGGCCTCCAAGACTGTCACAATCCTTTCAAATAGTTCAACAGGGCTCCCCTCAGCTGTACACATAAGTCTAGCTTTGTTCTCATACATCACCTGATACCACAAACACATAAACTCGACTTTAGCTTCAACATATAGATGACAACGTTTCGTGCTCAACTTCAAAATCACAAGCTCAAAACCGAAGCAATTTGAGGACATAGTAAGCGTACATCAACCAGAGTGACAAACCGATATGCTGCTGTTCTATTGTGGAGTCCAAATATCGGCACATTTTCCAGTGCTAGGGTATGAAAGTTTTCTGTGAAAGAAAATGATTTCATTATAGGAAAACTCGGTGTTGCATTACAGTCTAATAAATATTACTCACTGCAAAGTCCAAAATAATCTGCAGCTCCACGAGGTTTATCACAAAGTTCCTCAAAAGGAAAATATGCACATCCATTTGCACCCAGAGGAACCTAGCAAAAACAATGAATGTTTAAAAAGATCGACTAAGTGATCTATTTGTCTTGCTCTTGCCAATACTGCAAGACATACCATCAATTTTCTTCCCATTGCTACTTCCACCTCTTGAGAACTAGCTGTTTTCTCACCAATTAGTTGTTGAAATTTTCCCTTAAGAAGGTCCGATAAACCATTGCCGATGAAGTAGAAACCTTGCTCAGCCTGGAGTTCAAGAACAAATATAAGACTTGGAAAATTGCAAAATAATAAAATTAACAGATGAAACTGCAGAAAATAAAGAGTTGAAGATGTACCGAACCCATTCTTCGATAGTCAACTTCAGAACCAATTTCATGAACTGCACATCTTTCCTACAACAAACATAAACTTCATGTACAGATCATAGGAATATTGCAAAAAGAGATACAAGGAAGTAGCTCAATATGTATGAAAAATGGCAGTAATTCCCTTTTTTTTTTTTTTTTTTGATCGGCAAAAGTACTTTTATTAAATTTCCAAGCTGGAAAACAAGTACATACACGAGAGAAAATGAAACAAAACTATGAAATACAATGAGTACATGAGCGCATGAATGTGGTTTCACAAAAGAAACTAAGAACTAGGAAAATGGCAGTAATTCCTATTTCATTGATCTACAAGGAAGTAGATCATGAGCATTTGGTCTATCTATAACTCTTCGATTGAGGCAATATAGATACCTTTAGCGTGGCTATGAAGGGTAGAAATAGATCCCTCTGTAATCCACCTTCATAGAGATTATCAGGAGCCCGATTCGAAGTAGAAACAAGGATCTATGATTGTCTCCCATCACATGCACACACATAAAACTCTCTTTTTAGTTTCCAGCTGAAAAGAAATAAATAATGTCAAAGAGATGGGTTGATGAAGGGAAAAACAAGAAAGAGTAACTTACAGATCCATTGCTGTATAGGTGCCAGAACAGACGGTTTAGTATCAATGCATCAGCAACATCGTTCACCTAAAAAATGCAACACAAAAAAGAAAGTACAAATACATTACAAAAGTTAAGGATGTCAAAAATGATCTACAAGAAGAATAAAGAGTAATGTGCCGCTTCTAATGTACCATAAATTCATCAAGGCATAACAAAATTGCTTCATCAGATATCTCTGCAGCAATAACTTCTAGGGGATCCGAGACACCCTTATGCATCTGCAATAATAAACAATTTCAGTCGAAATTAGAGTCCACTCATCAGTTAAAGAAATACCTTTAGTGTAGTTATTCAGTCTGCTTTCATAAAAAAAAAAAAAAAAAAACAATATGTAAAAATCAAAACATTGCTGGACGGGTTGTTCAATATTTTTAAAAAACTAGATAGACATAATAGCATAATATCATGTGCATCATTGGTTCTACTAGTTATGAATCAGCTGTAACAGTTTACAGATCCCATGAAATTCCTTTATAATGGATATTTTACTGAAAGATAGTGAGAAAACCGGGCTGGATCTACATTCTTACTTGCAAGCGGCTATGGACATTGAGATAATGGATCCGCTTTTTCCTCCAGTTTTCAGGCCTGGAAAATGTGGAATACTCAGTGACAAACCTAGACTATATGGAAACAGAGGGGCCAAAAACAATAATTTAGTTAAGCTGTATCACAGCTTTTTCACATTGTGCGTACTTTCTAGGATTGTTCCATAGCTATCCAAAATGTTAAAGAAACTAATGAGCTTAACTGAACTCAGTATATCTGCGCACCAAACTTACAACTGATCAAAAAACAAGTCCATCAACATAGTTTTTCCGGTGCCCACCCCTCCATAAAGATAGAGTCCTTTCACAGGTGACAATGATGATTGTGGCTTGAAACGAGACCACAGCCATCTACTCCTGTAAGGATGAGCAGTAACAAAAAGAAGAAATCAGAAATAGTATGTCAAAATTAAGACAACCAGAACATCTGAGAATTTACAAGCACAAATGTAGAAGTGGCAGTATTACAGAACGATGTGACTTGTTGACAATTTGACATCAGAAAGTGAACTATACCTCCCAGATTTCTCGGAGGTTGCGTAGCGATCTAACTTGCAGGCATCAGCTGACCGAACAAGCTCATCGTAGAGTCTTTGAAGTTCTCTCAAGGTGCCTACCTGAAAATATCACTATCAGAATCAATAACACGAAAGATTCAAATCCCGGAAAGTTCTGAACAGTTCAGTTATAATTCATGTTTTTCTTGTCATCCAAGTTGTACAACCATCAACCATCCACCTTTAACACAAAACAGCCAACAAAATGAAAGCAAATTTTCAAAAAAATTACATTTCCAATGAGAACAAAATTTCATTGGAGCCAAGTCTTTCTACACGAAACGTTTTATAACGTGAAGCCAAATCCAAAGGCATAGATTAACAAAATCTCATATGTCATCCAGAACATGATTTTAGAAGCAGAAATAGCTACCGGGTTTGGGCAGAACTGCCATTCCTTTCCACATTTATTCCATGAAGAAAGAAAAAACAATCATCTGAAAACACACATCATCCAAAATAATCTTCAATTTGTTTCTAACAAAACATCCTAACAAGAAGCTGCCTGCAGGCTGAGAGGATTTCATACCTGACAGCTATCACCGTCCACAAGTTCCCCAGCAGCAATTCTTCGCTCATACTCCACAAGAGGCCCTGCCCGGTTCAAATCTGCAATCAGCCCGTGAAATCTAATAATGTGAACAATTATGTTAAAAATATTGGTAACATAAATGCAAAAGGCATATAACAAGAAAAAAAAGAGTAAAATAGATACATTCATTGGTAGAACTAGAGGCATCAGCTGACAGAGTTCTTGATATCACATACAAGGGGTGAGCAATTCTGTAGATTGGGGCATTGTAGGGGAGTCTACTTGCAAGACTTGGATTTGCATATATCAAATTCCTCCGCCTTCTTTCAAAACTATTCAAATTACTATACTTTCTATCTCGAAAAAGCAATCGAAGCTGTCGAACCGATCGAACTATTGCTCTCATTTTCAGTCCCAAAAGCGACAAAATTATCAATGAACAGAAAACTCTGCAACTCAGCTGTAAAATATTAGCTTCAAGCCTTCAAGATTGATTTGCATGCCTCAGAACTATTCAATTCCCGAACCAATTGTAAAGGGGCAATTAATATTTTAAACCGAACTAGAATGCACCAAAAAGAACTCCCATTTTCATAAATTCTCGGAAACATTAATATGAATATAAAATCTCCCAAATTCGTGGAAAGAAAAACAACATTTTCTAATCTACATTGAACCCAATTAGGCTTATTGAAAAAAACAAAAAACTTTTGACTCTTGAAACGGCATGAACATATATAGCAGACAGTTCCCAGAACAACCGTACCTGTTTATGAGATTCGACCAGCTTAGAACGACCCAGATTTTCCGGGTTTATATAGCAAAAAAGATTGAATCTTTTGAGTATATACTTGTCAGATGTAACAATTAGCAAGTATCCAAATAAGATTTTGTGGTTTTATTTGTGTTCTATTCTGGTTGTGAATCACATTGACGTTGGGTGGACCAGATCACAGTCAGGTCCTCCTGAACTTCAGGGAAATCCTCAAAATAGAGGCTAATTAATCTGATTGGGTTTTTTAAATTCTCCTAATTATAAATTCATTCTAATGCCATGTCAAACGGATCGGTTTGGTTGCGTTGGATAATGTTATGCCAAATATATTTGTTATATTGTCCCTAATGTGTTGGATCTTATTTGTGTTTAAGTGCAAAACGTGTAAATTTAAAACTTCTGTTCAAAATTTAAAATATTTATGAGATATAAAATAACTAACGCAAAACATTTAGTAATATAATTAATGAAAAAATATTTACTAATTAAATAATTAATTAAAATTTATCAATCATACAACAAAAACATAGATTATTTTTTGGGCTCGACATGTTAGCGTTACACATTCTGAAACGAAAAGTTCTAGACGGATTTTGCTACTCATGTTACGTTTTTCTAGTAACTGAGATCGGGTCAATCTTGTCGCGTTCGCACTGAAGCCCCTGTTGGGTTGACGTTGGAACTTGATTAACGTTCAGTTTGACACGTGTCATCAATCGGCAGCTCTCTTTACTAATGAAAAAGCGGCGAGTGAGTTTAGTTGAGTCAAACAGAGAGAGAGAAGCCCGAGTCGGACAGAGCCGAAACTGAGGTCTTGGCAGCGATAAGCAAGAAGCTGCTGAACTCAGATCTTGGATTGCTGTGATTTTGGAGAAGAAATGGCGAATCAAGGTGCGAAGAAGCGAAAGGAAGAGAACGTACGCCATATGGTCTGGCTGCGTCGCTTTATCATTGCATGCAATGTACTCTCTCTCTCTCTCTCTCTCTCTCTCTCTCTCTCTCTCTCTCTTCTTTTCTTTACATTCACCAATCTTTTTTACCAATCCTCAATAGAATTTCACGAATTTGGATTAGATTATAGTGCCTGTTATCAGTTTTTTCTTTTAATTTTAGCAATTAACCTGCAAATTCCTATCTAGATGGCTTATTACTTGATATGTCCTCCTTTAATTTCAATGTTGTCAAAACTGGAAAAATGTTGTAAGTAAAGCCATGTTTGGTTGAACTAAACATGGCCTGATGCCATTTTATTGATTTAGAGCATGTTCGTTTGTGCAATGGAATTGAATGCTTGCTTTCTTTAAACATCCTTTCCCATGAATGGAGCAATTCAAGGTTGGTGAGGGTTGTGGTAAACTTTGGATGTATGCTACTTTATGAAATTTGTAAAACAATTTTTAATTCCCTGTTAGATGATGCCATGGGTATTTTTTAATATATGTTACATGCCATGCAAGTTATAGAGTACAGACTCAGTTTGTTCTTGTGTATCATTGACCATGTTTTTGCTTCCTTAAAACATATTTCATTGATCTGTGACCTTGCTTGCTTGGCCCTTAACTTAAGGCATTGCTGACTAGGTCTAATTTGTGTTTGTCTAGGTCATATATGTCTTGGTGAGGATGCTGATCTTCCATTCCTCTTTCAGTTGGAAACATTGGATTGGTCTACTTTTCACATCTGTAGCTTATATGATTCCCTATCAACAAATTGCCAACATGGCAGCTCCTTCTTATGCTGATGATGGAGAACTTCTTGATGGTGGATTTGATATGAGTACTGGTGGAGTTTGTGGGTATGTCTTCTTCATGTTTATTAATTATTTGGATTTTAGGAGCTGTGTGATTCATTATATTTTAATGGAATCTTAGTTTTAAAATTAGTATCTCGCCTATTAGTTTGTAAATGAAGTTGTAGTAGATAACCATGCATTTGGTGCCCAGAATAGGTAGTATGAAGTTTGAATCCTAGAGAACGGTTTTCTGAAGATAAAACTTCTGAGAAGCAAAAACTAAACTTGGACGCTAGTGGTTAAACTCGTTCACTCATGTCATGTTTGTGCATGGTATGGCATACGTTCTGTAAGTTGCTTAGTGCTACTAGTTGATTGGTGTGGGACTTTGGGTGACTGATAGCCCATCTACAAGCAATCCATAAATCTCTTATCCCCATTAAATTTGATATAGCCCACCTGCAGTGTTTTCCTTTGAACTCGTAACTTGCCTTAGAAACATACAATACACACAGATAGAGCACTATGATACACTTTGGAGTCTATCATGTTTTCTTATATAAACCAGAGCAAATTGATTGCTGTAAATAATTGTTCCTAACCTGGTATGCAATGCATGGCTAACAGCAGATGTAAGAGTATAGTTTTGAAAAGGTCGACTGGTTCATGATATTTTTGGCATCATTTATAGTACTGCAGTCTGGAATACCATCCTTCTTTACCTCAAGCATAATTTAGTTATTCATTTTTTCATGAAAATTCACAGTTTTAGTCGTCGTCGTATGTTCGACTATGTAGCCATTTCTTATTAGCTGGATAATGTAGTTAGGCTAGTCAGCAGTTTTATTCCATTGGTTAGGTTAACTGGCATAAGTCTTTCTATTGGTCTTTGAGTAGGTAACACACTGACATATTCTCCAATATTGCTGGAATCTCAATGTTCTGCCGTAGTTGTATTACTTGTATAATGAAGATATATTGAGTTCAGCTGTTACATGTTATATGTGTGTTGCATCTTTTTTCTTCGGTGTGATGCCTATGGGAATCTCTAGTATGATTGTGGGGATCTTTTCTATTTTCTGTCCTTTTTCCCGCCCTTCAAATTAACACATTCCAATTCATAGCCAATTTTCCTGCCTCAAATTAGATCCAAAATGTGCTCTGTAACTTTTAACAGACCTCCAATGTTAATAACTCATCCAACCTTATTCTCTTAACGTTTCCTTACTGTTTGCATATTTGTATTCCCTAAATTCATGCAAATGATCTTAGACCTTTGCTATGTCAATTAGATTCAGTTTTTTGGTTATACATCTTGCATCCGAATATAAAGTCATTGTGCTGTTGATAAGAGAACTGCATGTCTGCTGTGAAAGGTTTTCTTCACATGTCAATTTCACCAGTGTCAATTGAATTTAATTTTTTATTTGATCTCGTCAGTCAAAATTTGGTGGATTTTTATTTCATTTTTTATTTTAAGGAAATGACATGATATTAACTGTTTAAAACTCCAATATATCTCATTTCTTTCTTGTTAAGTTTCACCTAAAGATTATTGTGAGCTCTAATTGCAAATTATTACATTAGGAATCATTAATGTAAAGAGGAAAATCATTTTGGGACCTGAGTTTTATGTAAAATATATGAAAAGAGATGTTAATTTTGTTATACAAACGAGGGCATAGATTATCAGTATTTGTACAATTGAGGCGGACTGTTAAAATCTATTCAGTGAGTCCGTTAATTTTTGCCGGTGTGTCAGATAAGGGCTGAAGTGGCAAGTATAA
Source organism: Pelargonium cotyledonis (assembly GCA_036897625.1). Classification (NCBI taxonomy): domain Eukaryota; kingdom Viridiplantae; phylum Streptophyta; class Magnoliopsida; order Geraniales; family Geraniaceae; genus Pelargonium; species Pelargonium cotyledonis. The sequence continues at coordinate 4,155 of JAYMTA010002129.1, read as the reverse complement.
CGAGGTGCTTGAAGTCACATGAGACTCACATGAGTTTAAAAATTTGTTTCAATGCTAGCTCAATATTATCATAAATTGGTCACAAGAGTCATGATTTCAAACGTCTAGTTATAATTGATGTAACAACATATAGTTGACAGGTTAGCAAAGACTCACAGTCTCACATGACTTGTAAAACATAGTCATATCAAAAATAATGTATTCAGAATATGACAGTCTCACATGACTCACAGTCTCACATGACAGATTCAGAATATATTTGATGTATAAGCAAAAATAATGGACAAACTTTTCTAATGAACCACCTGCCCATCATAGTGCATTGTCCTCATTTGTACAAATTAAAAGTTCACATTCTTATTTGTACATTTCCCAAAATATGACTTCCTCTCATTTTATGTCCCTACAATTCTTTTGACTATTATTGTTGCTGCACAAAGAAACAAAAGAACATCAATTAAAATTGTGAACATATTGAAAAAGTCAAACCATTTTGTGGAATTGTGTCAACCTATTGAACCCTGAAATCTCAAAAGTAACGCTGCATGGAAAAAATAAAGGTTGAAACTCAAAAAGAGCATGTGAATTTTATTAAAAATATAAAAAGAAAAACTGGCCCGTTCTTTTTGAAGAGGAAAAACATGTAAATTTATTTTTCAAGCGACAATGAAGAAATTGTTGACCTAACTCTCAGTCAGGCCAAGGAGTTGGGTTTGACACCATTGAGTGCCGTGTTAAAAAAGTTTTCCATCCGTAGTCTAGTCCTCAACTTGTTATATCCATACATTTATATTATAGAATCATAAGAGACGCTATTCCACTAGTCCAATTTTCATAACACTTCAGATTTGAAACTAGTGCAATTGAAATTTGTAGGGTTGTAAGTGTACCGAAACTTATTGATCCCATAATTTTAAAACTTTGTGTTTGCTCTAGAACTTTCTTGGGTCTGGAATTGTAATGTAATGAGCAAAGACAATCATATATTCTTCTTGATTGTTTATTATTGTTTTCCTGATCATGTCTATTCTGATGTTCTCGTAATACCACAGTGGTCTAATATTCAAACAATCATTAGCAAAACTGAGCCGCTTAATGTGGCTTGATGACTTTGTGTTAATGCTTGACTGGTTGGTCTGGTTGCCAAGAACCTACATTAATACTAGGACTTTCTGCCCATCATTATGCTGTTAATTTGTTATGTGATGGTTCCCATTCCATCCTTCTGGTGGTGCATAGTATTTGTAGGATCTAGCTCCATTATCTCTAGATTCAATGTTCCAAGGACTCAATTATGCGTATTGACCTAGCTAATGCTTAATAGTTCGTTAATTATTTGAATGCGAGTTGTGAATACAACCATCGCTCCTACAAGGCTTCTTTCCTATCTTTGCAAAGAAGTCTAATGTTGAAACTCTACTTTACCTTGGAGTTGGAGAACCTTTGGTATAAATTAAATATAGTTTGCGGTCAGGTTTGCAGGGAACTAATGATATAATCTCAGGATTAGTGTAATGTGGAAGAGTATTTTGCATGTATATGTGCTAAACTAGAAGACCGATACGTATTTTATACTCAATATTTATTCTGGAATCTTCTGTTGGAAGTTCATTCCCCAGTGAAACAGACAGCTATAGCCATTACCTTGAAAGAGAAATATAAGCAATGAAATCTAAAAAGATATTCTGGAACCGAGCATCCCAAGTATTTTTATTTTGGGTTTATTTAAACTCCAGTGAAGTATTAAAGGAAAAGCAGACATGTTTAGCAATCCAGTTTGTATCAATGTTCTATCGACTCTGTAATTGCTTCTATTCCGTTTTGCAATGTTGATTGCTAATTTTGTGCTTATTATATAGAATGCTTGTCTTACCATAGGTCATGCCTTGCAGCTATTTTCACGATGTGATCTATATTACTAGCTTCGCGCAACTCATGTCAATCCTCTCTGATAAGTTTTGGTACACATACCTGGTGGTAAGATCCATTTCTTGAATAAAGAGAAACAACATATACTTTATATAACTTGCTCATGAGAATGACTGTACATGCCTATGATAATACATTTCTTGTAGTGTGCTATAGAATGGAGGATGGCACCTTGTAGCCTTTGGGTAAAAAATAACGAAAACTGACAAACCGTTCTGAATTGAGTTGAACCCCTCTGTATGGTTCTTTTCTTTTTCTTTTTTTTTTATGCTACGGTTCGGTTATAGATCGGTTATAAGATGAATTTTTAAATTTTGGTTCGGCTTTTGATATTACATATACATATTTTATTGGTTAACTGAACCGAATGTTTATATTTTCGTATGATGTTTATAATGATATATTATGTTAATTTATGTGTTTTAAAATTTGAAACACTTTCATGTATGATGCATTGACGATAGGACATTAGTCTTCAAACTTAGAGGCACTCTATCTTAAAGTTTCAAATAAGTCAAATCTTTACCCTTGTGTATTTGATTTTGTTGAATAATGACTTGACATTATCGATCTTTTGTTTTTTCTTTTGTTTTTTATACTTGGCGTATCTTGGAGATTGTACGAGGTATAAAATAGAATGTACTGGAAATGTGACATGGTCAAGTTTTGTTCATTTAAAAATTTGGATATATTATATATACTAACTGGATTTGAAATTGAAAATTTTCTAGTGTACATGTGTTTTGGATGGGTTATTTATGGATAATTTGTATTTACAAACTAAAGTTTAAATTCTGATAAGATAAACAATTTGGTTTTAACTGAAAACCGAACCAACTATGCAGTTGATCGAACCGATCGGTTTTTCCTAAATTTGTTTCCGGTTAGGTCGGTTTTAACATCCTTCAAAATAAATTGGCTCAGTTTGAAATTTGAACAAATTTGAGAAATTTGGAAAAAGGAAGTTTTAGTTTAATACAATGAGTAGAAAACAAATTGATTTCGTGCTGTATCACCCATATCAATTGGCCTGTAAGTGTTTTTTGTGGTGAGCAACGAATCATTTCTGGCTTAGTGTAGGAAATAAGGTGTTTGAGAATATTATGCAACTAGGATCAACTACTACTTCTAGGAGATACCAACAACAATTGGGGCAAACGGTTTAACACTGTTGGTTCCCTGGAGGTTTTAGGTTCAAGCCTCCCTTTTAAGTATTTTCAGGAGATCAATTGTGGTTGGAATGAGTAGAATTTCCCTGGTAATTGTACTGCGTACCACTCACAAATACCTGTTCCATTTGAACCAACACTAATCTATAGACTGAGCTGTCTGTCGTTCGCAGCAACTGTGACTTGGAGAGGTGTGGAACCGAATGTAGTTACTTTCTCATGTTGCTTCGCAGATACCCGGATTTGGATTGTACAAATTATTTCCTTTCATAAAAGGATTTCTCTCACAAGGCTCAGAGGTATTTTTTCTTTTCCCAAGTTGTGCGTGCCTGATTTATCAGGTCCACGTTTATTAGAGAAAACTTATGTACTATATTTTTTCTGGTGTGGTGTCAAAATTAGGGAGACACAGAGGATGAGAAGACCCGAAAGAAGAGGGAGAAAATGGAGAGGAAGGCTTCAAGACCCAAGTTCGCCAAAGCAAGAAATAGGTAGTAAAACTTCCGAAATTTATAAATCAGCACCAGCATGGCATGCCCTGAATGTCTAGTGTATTGTGGGCAAAAGTTGGGGTGTTTGGTATGAGGCCATAAGGTGTGTAAGCATGTACTATAATTTATGTGTTTGCCTCCTAGGTTGGCCTAACAAAAAAAATCATTGCAAATCTAATTTGCTCAGCTTTAATTGTGTTTTAGGGAGTAGGTTAGAAGAAAAAGAGTGAGAAAGTGGATCTGATACACAAAATAGAATTGGATAGAGTAAACTTTGTACTAATTGCTGGTTTCTTGTTATGTCATCTTGTAAACTTTGTACTAGTTGCTGGTTTCTTGTTTCCTGTTAAAAATATTTTGAACTCTATTACTCCCTCAAAATGAGTGTTTTGTTTGTCTAAATTTTTTATCTCAAAATGAGTGTCGTGTTTTTCTTTTTATGCTATTATATTAGTGTTTTTTTTATATTACCCTTATTATTTATGCATATAGGCAAATCTGCACATGGGGTGTACATGTACTGTGGGTAAAAAAAATAAAAGTTATATTAAAAATATATTAAATTA
>JAYMTA010002128.1:0-17436 GCA_036897625.1 Pelargonium cotyledonis | reverse complement strand
GATCTCAGACGACAATGAAACGCCGCCGTTTTAAGTTAGTCATGCACTAACTTAACGGAGTCGTTTTGTGTTCTTGTTGTAGCGACATATTTAGCGACGGAATGGTCCGTCGCTGATCAACGACGGATTTTGTCCGTCACTGATTCCGTCGCTATTAACGTGTTTTCTTGTAGTGTGATATTGAATCATTAAGGAAGGAATATTTAAGGTAATAGTTAACCCTTCATTGTATTATTATTTCACTATGACTAGATTAATGAATACGACTAATTTATCCTCGTAAATATAGGACTGTGTACGGTTCCTCATACTTCTATATACTTCTCCCTACAAAAGGGATCAACAAGAACCGGGACAAGCTTCTCTCGGTATGTGAATGAATGATTCTTGAATTAAATTCTTATTTCCGAGATTGTTATCAACATTGAATCGTATTCTTATGTCCATTTTTTTCTTCGTAGATGTCGGAGCTCATGCAAATTCGTCGGAGGAGACTGTACTCCAAGGCCTTGGCATTGTGTTTATGTGTGGGATTTGCAACAGCAATAGGAAAAGCCATATACCTCTTATGCAAGTAACTATCTAAAGACTTAGAGAGTGTTTGGATTAACTTCTAAAAAATAGTTGATAAGCATACAGAGCTTATAAGCATTAATGTGCTCTGGCTCTTTTTAACAATAAGTTATTACCTGTTTGGTAAAAAAGTGCTGATAAGCACTTGAATTGTTTGGTAAAAAAGTGCTGATAAGCAGTTTATAATATCAATTTGACTATAAAAGACATTACTAATATTATATTTTTTTTATGTAAATAATCGTGTTGTTTGTACCAAATTCATGAAAATATTTAAAACATTATCAAAATTGAAAATCAAAATATAAAGTTGTGATTTTTTTCTTCATATTTGTTTATTTCTTTGTATTTTAATTATGAATGCATAATTGAAAATCTTAAATTTTGTATGTGTGTATATATATAATTAATATTTTAATTTATTTAAGATATAATCATATTTTTAATGAAAAATTATACGAAATTGACTTAAAAATCACTCAAATCGGATACTAAATAACAAAATTATGAACTTTTAATTATTACATAAAACTATGGATGCATAAATGACTTTTTAATGGTCATATTGACTCTTTTTTGGTATGCTTATGAGTTGAAAATTGAGAAGCTGGGTACCCTCAACTTATTTTTTATAGCTCATAAGCATGAGCTTATAAGCACTTTTTAATTTACCAAACAGATAACTCCAAGTAAAGAGCCGTTTTAATGCTTATAAACCCGTTTGACCGGCTTATAAGCCAAAACAAACAGCCCTCAGTGGAAAAGGAGATGTTAACTGAAAAGCATTGTCTTAAAGTTTTTGACTATGTGTCAATTATTGAAACATGACAAAACAATTATTCTATTGATGATTTAGTTGAATAAGAATATGTCACGTTTCAATATATCTTTTATACCGGACGTTCTACGCTTTGTATTAGAAATTAATGAGTGATGGTATATATCATGTGTCAAATTGTTAATCAAAACTTAATTTTCAATCGAATAACCGATAATGTGTATGATTATTTTGAAATAAAGACAAGAACTAAAATTGGACTCATTATGCTTAAGATCTAGAATGTGTCCCGAAGAAATCACGAGTATATATAAAGAAAATATTAGTACTATCAGCCACGTTCGAGCCATTACCTGATCGAGCATTCATACACATGACAATATACTGTGACATGCAATTTTGTGACAAAATATTTAATACTAATAGCTTGCTTATGTGAAATTGTTGGACACATTCAATAAATCAATATTCTCTTTTTTTCTTAAGAAGAAACGAGATGTGATACAAAAGGTTTCCGGACATATGTCTAGTTAAGAACATTATTCACAAATTCTAACACGAACTTAAGAAGTGTTCGGCTGTTCAAGTGTTTTGTATTGAATAGAAGTACATTGAGAATGTTAGTGCATTAATTATAGATGCATAACATATTTGAGCACTAGTGAAAAAAAATTAGGAACAAGCTGGGCAAGTCTTGAACTCCTGCGAATTCAGGGATGAGTCCAGAGTTTTTGTCGAGTGGAGGCAAATCATAACAAACTCAAAATGAGAATAATAAAATTTCACATTTATGAGAAAAATGATAAAAACTTAAGGGGCAAATGTAAAAGTTCTTAAATGGTTTGTGGAGGCAAAACTAAAAATAGAGAGAACTATTTTGTACTAAAACCGACTATATTTCATATTTTGAACTGAAATTAAAGAACTTAAAATTGAGGGATACATACGGATAGTACTTTGACTCGCATTTTTTTTTTTTACTTCATTGTCTTTTGGATACCTTAGTCTAGAACAGGCAATATAGGTCCAAACCCGTCAAAATTCGTCAGTCGACCCATGAAAGGTTGGGCTCAGGTCGGGTTAACATGAAGTTTGGTGGACACATCGGGTACATGAGAAAAACGAAAGCACTAAGTGGATGCCCCAAATAGAAAATGAAAGCTATCAACCGTACATACCATAGGTTAATTTTTTACTATGACAAATACAAAGAAAAATAAAATATCTTATCACCCACACCAAAATATGAACCACACAAACTTCCTGTTTCACCTAAGACTTAAACAACCAGAACAAACACACAATAACCAAACAGAAAAAACAATGCTTTACTCTCTTAGCCTCCCAACATTTTCCTCTCCATCTTCCCCAAAAATACCCAATCCTCCTCTGCACGGACCACACCCTCCCCTGTACGTCAAGTTCCGAATCTCCCACCGCGAAAACCTCCGCTACCTCAAAACTCTCCGCATAATCAACCCCGAAATCCAATCCCACAAGGCCCCTCCTCCTGAAGACCTCGACCAAATCCTCGCCAATGTCGACTACTTCAAGTCCAAGGGCTTCTCGGACGCCGATTTCCCACGCCTCGCCTTTGTGTGCCCTCAGCTCTTCTATCCCAACTTCAACCCCCTCGCGGTCTCCCCAGTTTTCCAGTTTCTCGCCCAGGAAGTTCCCGCCACCAGCGAGGAGTCTCGCGGCTTAATAGTCCGATGCCCCTACATTCTCCTCTCGGATGTCGAGTATATCTTGCGACCCACGCTACAGTATCTGAAGCAACTGGGGATTCAAGGTTTGAATTCACCTACCTCTCTCAACGCGCATCTGTTGAACAGTAGAGTTGGGAAGCTGAAGCAGAAGATCAGGTTCTTGCGGAGCATTGGGTTTACGTACGAGGAGGCGACGGAGGCATGCGTGCGGATGCCGCCCATATTTGGGTACAGCATTGACAATAACTTGAGACCCAAGTATGAGTATTTAGTGGGGGAGATGGAAAGGAGCGTGGAGGAGCTGAAGAGGTTTCCATGCTTCTTTGGGTTTAGCTTGGAGGAGCGAATAGCGCCAAGACACTTGCATCTGAAGCACAGAAATGTTCGGATCCCACTAAACAGAATGCTGTTATGGAACGATACAAAATTTTATAAAAAGTGGAAGTGAAAGTAATACAGTAATTCATATTCATGTCTTGTTCAGGAGAATGATAGAATGTTGTTATAGATTGAATACCACAAAACTGACTAATATTATTATATAACACCAAGAGAATTAAGGTAGACAATTATTAACCATCTGCACTTATTTTCAATATCACCACTTATCTGTTCAAGAAAGTAACACCAAAACGTATGTTATGATAACTCATTCCTCCTACTCCTCCTTCTCCTCGGTCTTTATATCTTTGAGCTTTTCCTTCAGTTCACCATCCTACACGTTCCGAAAAACACAGTTAAAACAATGCATAGCTAACTGAAAGAGCAATGTTGAGATAGATTTTGGTAAGAGAATTAACCTTGTGCAATTTGAGAATTGCATCAGAACCTCCAATGAACTCCCCCTTGATGAATACCTGTGGAAATGTAGGACAGTGGCTGCGCAACAAATAATAAGGAATAATATTAAACTTGGATGTGTGAAGTCGTGACTCACATGGTTGCTTAACTGCCCTTGTGAGTACAACCTAATCTATTAAATAAATGCATGAAGGATTGGAAACAAGAAGCAAAAAACTTGAAAAATGATTTCAAGGATAGAGATCACTGATTGGCACATCCTGACAATTAATTAAGAATGTCTAATAATAAATTTTTAACTGAATATAGAAAGTTGTTTACACAAGTTGGAAAAAAAAATGAAGAAAGAAAATTCACAGGTGAACACATAAGAAACGGATTTGGAGTCGAGTAGGAAAAGCATGTGACATGATGGACAATAAGTGTCCTATCATCATGTGATAGAGTTTAATCAAAATGCAGTTCTCACAAACTCCATAGATAGCCCTTCACTCATATTTCCCATATATAATGGCATAATATTACAACTGCATTCAGTTTCAAGTACGGGGCAATCATACAATATCTAAACCAACAAAAGATTAAGTTAGAGCTTTTGATTTATTTTAACCATTTTTTTTACCACACATTTTTGTTATCTAAGGAGACAACAAGTTATCATAACTGCTGCATGTAAGCTTACCTGAAGGCCTTCACAGCATCTCTCAGTTTATGATCACAAATGTCTTCACCATTGAAAGGAACATCTGCAAGGGCCAGAACCAGTGAGAATGCCAAAACCAGCTATATCGGTACTAGAACAAATTATGATTCAATGAAGTCTTTGGATGCTACAAAACTTATCCATTGATACAATGAAACACACTTTACATGCGCAAATATATATTTGGTATGATGCACTAAACTAAGCAGCAGATTAAAATTGGAAAAAGGTTCAAGAACCTACAGTACTGTCAAGTTCGTTCCAATTTAGTCTCTTAGATGTCACTTTTTCAATCCAGACATCTTTCATTTGTTCTGATTTAGTCAAAAGTTGTTTTGATTTAGTTCCTACCGTTAAATTGGATGATGGAATCCTTTAAATCTAACGGATATTATTAATGATATAATAATTTAAGAAAAATTAAATAGATAATACTAATGCGGCAATAAAAATTGATATCAATAGTACAATTACTATATTATCCTACTCTTATCTTTAAATTTCGATTTTCCAGCAACCCACTTTCACAATCTCATTCCTTTCTTCTACCTCTCCCTCCTCAATTATTCCACAAATTTTCTTCTTCAAACAACTCACAATTACCCAAAACTATTCATCACTAAATCAGATATCTATATAAATCAAAACTCAAAGAAACTCCAAGTAATAGACACCAACACAGCAAAAGCAAATTCTAAGCAATAGTGTCTTAGATCTTACTGAAAGAAAAGGTCCAACTCTGCTCCATTCCAACCAAGTTTTTTGTTTGGTGAAATTTAAGCCTTCAATTGTAGCTTTACAATTGCTGGATTTGTTTTACTGCACAAAAATGGAAGTTTTCATTTTTCTCTAATCCAAATTACAACAAAATCTTACACCAAGTATTCAAAAGTCATAAGCAGACACCATATGCTGCAGCAATCTAATTTTCTTCCTTGAACCTGAAACATTGATGTTAAAAGAATAAGGAAATAAAACTCAGAGAGCTTGACAATGGAACCAATCGAGCCTCCTTGGCAGAAGCCAAACAGGTTGTCGAAGACAAGACCTAGCTACCTGTAGAGCACAACAATTTGGTACGCAGAATGGAAACGGGAAGTTTGGGAGTTCCAGAACGTGCAACGGTGGGAGTAAGCTTATTCGAAATGAGTACATTTATCCGACACGCAGAACGTTCATCAAGGACGTGAAACATTTTTTCAATGAAGATAAATCATATTATCAAATGATTCTTATATAGGATTATAAAAAAAAATGATTCTTATATGCCTTAACTCTTAATAATCTATAGAAAGGACACAATTATTACAATATTGTTAGCCAATTATAACTATTATTAACTTATCAATTACAATTTTTATATTAAAGAATTACATACAATAGTAAAACTAAATCCTTAACAAACATGTAATTAGTAACAGATTCATCTCTTAATATTAAATTTACGTTTAATAACAAAAAAAAAATTATAATAAATTCAACCAAATAAGAATATTAATACATTAAAAGTGAGGATCTAAAGATTGCCTGATTCAGTTTGAGCCAATTACCTCTCTAATAAAACTCACAGGATCTTAGAATCCACTGATTGGCACTGTCAAAATAAGGTAAGTGGTAATACCGCAGCTATCTCTTTAGGTTAACAAGCTCTTGTCAAGACGGCAAGCAGTGAGTTATTAGGGTTTGATAAGAGTGACGGCTGATTGAAACAGTTTTTTTCCGGCAAATTCACGGGAAGTAGAAGAGGTAGCATATGAGGGTGATGGCAGAATGTGTAGCGGCTGGCATGGAAAGGGTGGTGGAGATAGGTAGCCTGGATCATGGCACAAAAAACAGTTGTTTTGGTACAAGAGGCAACAATAACATTGTTTGCTCTACAGACGGCTGCAGAAGATGATCTTGTAGTGACGGTTAAAAGGTAAATACCACCTCGGGGCTGCCTAATAAATGTGGAACGGGCGGCTTTCGCTTTGAGCGGGCGGTTCGGGGCTGGATGGGGGGTCCGAGACAGTCTGGGTTGGTGTTTTAGGAGTGGGGGAGGATTTGTCAATCCGTGAGGAGCTCAGTTGGGTGGGGGATCAAGGTTGGCAGGATCTAGAGGTCAAGTAAGATGCGGTTCAGATAGTTGAGGTTTTGCATGCTGGATGGGAGATCATTAGTGCTTTCAGTCTAATTATCAGTGAAATGTTAAACTCTTTTGGCTCAGATCGTTGGCCTAGAGAATGGTTTTGTTAGGAGGTCTGCAAACTGAGTGGTGCATTTTGTGTCAGGCTTAGTTGGGTGAGAGATTGTGTGTTTGTTGGATGGTGATCTTTGATTAATAAATTTCCGTTCTGAGTTAAAAAAAGAAGTAAAGTAGCCGTCTCCTAAGGGATAACTCAATGGTTCAATACACACCTCTCTATGGGAGGTTTTGAGTTCAAATTACATTGAGTTGGGTGAGGAGGGGTTATCAGAAAAAGGGGAGAGCTATCCCCAATTGTGCAGCTTGAGCCACTAGACTTTTCAATTCCATTTCAGACAATAAAAAATGTAAAGTAAACAAGATCTAAAACTAAAGGCCACTGTAACCCCTCACGCCACACCATAATACAATCACCACACCTGAAACAAAAAGAGCAACAGCATCATCTTCTCCTATCTATGGAGGAGAGAAGGTTAACGGGAGTCGGGAGAAAGGGGGAAGAGTGATCTCAAGGCAGCAACTCTTTTTAAAATTTGGACAAAGAAATGGGTAATTAGTAATTATAGTATTCTATATTTCAAAAAAAAAATATTTCTGAATCTACATTACATGTTTAAATTTTATTATTTTGTTAATGACATCAGTTACATTTAACATATTTCATCACTCAATTTAGCTGTAGGGACTAAACCAAAAGAGTAAAGGGAAAACAAATGAAAATTCAAGAACGAAATTTGATCAAACTGTAAATAGTATAAGGACTGTGTTAATCCCTTTTCCATTAATATTTAATCATATCAGAACACTTACTGTAGAGATCCAACAAACTCACTACCATATAGCCAAAGCCACACATGGGATAATCAGGCAATCCTCTCATGTAAATCATCACAGGGTTTTCTTTTACCTCCTACACCAGAAACAAAATATGAAGATAAAAATGGGTTCATATAGCTCATAGGGAGAACAAGTTTAAAATACAAAAAATTAATGTATTTCATGAGAAGACAATCACATATCGAACCTTCTCAACATCTTTCCTAATAACATCTTCGTATGTGCCATGATCATTTGCCACACTGATTGAGTACCTCATTTCATTTTGGTAGAAGGATCCAAATACCTATTAACAATGCAATAACATGCTATATATTGAAAAAAAAAAAACATTCAAAAATCTGAAATATAACACTGATGGATATGGTTTAACTATTTTACTTCACAATAGAGTTGATGAACTGGCTAGTACGAAAAAGTGTGCAGCTATATATTGCATATTCGAAAGAGGTCAAAGGCTCAAAACTTTACCCAATAGTCTTGTTTATTTGTCATCTCATAACCGCGTGTGTAGAAATGAATTTTCTAACAATGTCAATTTCAGCACTTTTTTTAATATAAGTTACATGTCCAACAGAAATATTATGATTTTCTGATAACTGAAGATGATGTCAAATGAGAAACTCCTAACATATCTGATATCATACAACTTACCCAGATTAATGGGTATGGGCAGTAAAAATGAAATCCTCCCAACACTATATGATTAGCTGGTTGAAAAATAAAGTCAAATGTGTAATGAGAAGTGACATAATTTTTGTCTCTAATGCAGAGTTCGTGGCATCATGCCATAATTCATGTTTGGTTGCCCAACAAATATCAACCTGCATGAGCACTCAAGCTCCTACATCACCAAATAAAAGTAGAAATGTGGGTGGAGATTAAAAAAAGGAAGAAACTTGAAGTGAAATACAAACAAATGATCTCACAATAAAATGATCCCTAATGAATTGATGTGAGCCCTAAGTATACACAATTTGGAGTCAATACGACAAATTATTCTACATGGGTAATTTATTGTAGAGTTACTATACAGAGAACTAAAAGTCTGGGTACTTACAATTCTACTCGAACGGGCAGCTGGCAAACCTGAAATTCCCTTCACAAGTATATTTGTTAATGACCTCGCCATAATATTAGTTATCAGACTCAAACTTGTAATTATGATGATTGATATGTCAGAGTAATGCCCAGTTACAACTATCTGCATAAATAAATAAACAATGTATAAATTGTATTAGATATGCAAATTCAATGGGAAAAATTATACAAAGGGGTAAGAGAACCGAATACTTCACCAGCACTACAACAAGATATGAATCACAATAATATGCACAAAAAAAAAATAGTAACACTATTATTCATGCTTTCGAAACTACAGGACACGTGTAGGAAACTTCTCATAAACAAACCATAGTATTGTAAGGGAAGAGTGTGAACTGTGAAGGACATTAATTATCTCACGGACGCAATGCCTAGACAGAAAAGTCAGACACGTAACTGGGAAAGAAAATAACAAATAAAGAAGCACATATTCAAATAATGATGATTTCCAATCCATCCTATCATACATTATGAGTCTACTTCAGGCTCTGTTTGTTTCAAAAGAATACAATTTGTACAATTTTCCCGGGAAAAATAAAGTTCTCTTTAAAGGTCTATTATCCTTGGTAAGCACTTGAGTCTCATTCGTTGTGGACATTAGTTTTATCACTCCAGTGTAAAAATAGAGTTGGACAAATACACCTAATGGCCATCTTGCAAAAAGTATGGCTGCGTGTGAAAGTGATTGATAGTACCGTTTCAGATAATGAACATTTAGCGGTCACAAGATCACAAAGTAAAGAGATTGCTGAGTAACATTTCTTGATATGTAAACCAACATATTAATGGTGAACATAGAAGGAAAAGCAAATTTCTAATCTCTCCGGGTGAAATCAATTCTATGGTAATGATAGTGTCAAAAACTATCATATTATTATATTGAAAATTTTCAAACTCAATTTCCCATTAATCAAAACATAAAATGAAAGTATCATAGCAACAGCAATTTTTGTTTTTTCATGAGTTGCCCATATATCATATGTATGTATTATCAAAGACATAAATGATATACTGAATCAGTCAAGTATAGACAAAGCATAAAATTCCCAAGCTTTCCCACATAGATCATGAGATCGCACTAGTTCATCAATGGATAAAAGATACAGTGATACCAAATATAAACGGTGATTTGCAGAGAAATCATACCAGCCAATGCGAGAATGCGGCGGCGAGTGTGGCTGAGAAGTTACTGCCACCTCTGTTAAAAGGAATAAAACAACCTAACGACCCGGAAGAGACCAAGAATCGTGGTGACGAAAGTGATGTATTTTTGAGTATTTGTATTTCGCACAAACTGAACCCTTACCTGTTGGGTCCGAGCCGACGGATTCAATGATAGCGAACCCTGGCTTGTGCGGCATGACGGAATCAACCGCTAACAATCCGGTTAAGGAGCGGCCCACTATTTTTTCCTTCTTCTCATTTTATTTTATTACATCAATCAAAATATTGATGTACGAACTTAACTCGAGATATCGAGGGATATAATGAAATCAACCGTTTGTCTTATTGGGAGTTTGTTAGTCTAGTATAGCTGTTCTGGGCCAAATATGTTTCTTAGCCAAATTTTTTTCATCAGTCTAACGAAACTAGCCGAACAATTGAGTGAATAAAATAATTAGTTCTACTTCTTTAGGCAAAAGTCGACCAGCATATCACAAATGATATATAGCACATAATTGACATGTGATAAGTAGTCGACCTTCTATGCTACACATAAAACTTCAATAATCGATCTCTATTGTGTAATGGAGGTCATCTACTTTACTTAATCAACCAATACAAATTTACCGTTCTCGAAAATATGTCATTATATCCATCTTTTAAACAATGGAATATCATTAATAAAAATGAAACACAAATACATCGTCAAATTTATAGGAAGAATGTTAACATATATATATATATATAGTAATGGTAAATGTGAAAGATTTTTCACGCAAACCGAACCAAAATACCTATTCTCAAGACGAGGTATGGAGGTTTCTGGGGAGTTGCAAACCGATAACTCCTTTAAGTGAAGAATTGGCCAAACAATTAGGAGTTCCGGAAGGGGGCTATGTTTTATGCGGGCAAGCTCAGAAAGAGGCAAAAGGAAGTGAGCGAGTCTTTGTTCCCGAACATGCCTGAACATATGAATATTTTCGGCTGAGGCAGAGGTAGCTAGTTGAGAGTACTGTGGCCAAACCTCCTGACAATTGAAGCCATGTACTTGCCCTGATGCTCAGCAAGAGCCAGCTCAGTGTCACTGGGCTTCCTGGTGCCGTCGCCGGAGTAAACTCCGGCTCCATATGGAGATCCACCTCTGATACTGTCCATCTTGAACATCCCAGCTCCAAAGGTGTAACCAATTGGAACATACAACATCCCATGGTGAGCTAGCTGAGTGATTGCTGTCCAACTGCAACACAAACATGTATTTACACATAACAACTAACTCCACAATTCTCATACCAAAAATATGTTAATCAAAACCAAATACACAACGCTCACGCTGTGGTTTCTTGACCTCCTCCCTGCGTGCCGGTGCTCACAAAGAACCCTGCCGGCGTGCCTGCAAGCCGCTGGTCCCTCCACAAATGTCATGTTGAGTAAAAAAATGACTTCATCTGAGCTGCCATGCCACCAAACCTTGTTGGGAACCCAAACAACAACCCATCAGCGCCACCCGCTCATCCACAGATATCTCCGGCACCTGATCATCCTTGTGTGGCACTCTCATCTGCTCCAAAACCGTCGGAGACAGAGTCTCCGGGACGCGATACAGGACACCCTCAACCCCATCAACTGAATCAACCCCCTTCTTCATTCTCCTGGCCAATATCTCCACATGCCCATACATTGAGTAAAAAACCAAGAAAACTTTCAGTTTCTTGATTGGTTGTGTCTGTACTGTACTGATTTGAAGTTGGGTTGTAGTATCTGTTGCAACTAGAGCTCCATTGCTTTGTGGGTTTGGAGGATCTTCATCAGAAACCACAATTGATGACCTGTTCTTGCTTGGTACACAGCCTCCACCTTTACCCATTAAAATCTGCTTGGGAATTAATGTTAGAGACAGAATCAGAAGCTATATTCAGACAGGGAATTTATTTATGCAAAAAGAAGGACAGAAACTACTTGGAGAAAATGGAAAGCATGGAGATGTTGACCTCAACAGACTATGAGCTGTCAGGCTCTGGTATGAAAATGATTGAGAGCTTACCTTTGCTTTGCTGGCATGTTTAATTTTCTTTTCTATACTTTAGAAACTATACAGACTTGTTAGTGGTCAATTATTTCTGCACCAAAATTCCACAATACATCCCACAGAGATTTTTGTTTTTACAAAAAAGTGATGTTCATAAAAAGATTATGTTCATCAAATCATTTTATTTTCCCTACCTTTTTGGGTGGAAAGAATTCCTACAAGTTAATGCAGCAGATTTGCAGTAATTTATTCATAGTTTCTGTATAAGATGCCATGGAAAAGTGGAAAAAGGGAATGAGTCCAAAAACAAATAAAGGTCTTCTATACAGTATCATAATCTAATCATACAAAGCAAGAAAATTCCACTAGAAAGGATGTTATTAGCTAAACATAAAAACTGAAGTGAAAGAACTTGGTATGTTATAACAAGAAGAGTCTTCTTTTTCCTCACCTTTGTATCACTGAGGCATTTCTAGACCTCTTCAACTCCCATGGTGGCAATATTGAGAATGACAACAAGCAACTGAAGGCATTCCTTGGTCTTTTCTTTTCACTTTCGTATTCTTGAGAATTGGGATCACGCGGCGCCATGGTAGCTGTGAGGGCTTCGGGTAGTATACAATTGCACAATGAACCTATACAAGGCAAGAAAAGCAGTTGTCACATGCAGCTCTAACAAGTTTTCACTTTCAACTAAACTTCCATCAGCGGAAGTAAGTGGCTTAAGGCACTTGCTTCTCTTGAGTCTCGGCTTTGGGCATTGGTTGTTACGCTTGCTGATAAAAAATCAAAAAAATAAAACTGATTTTTCATATCACAGTTCAGAAAACCAGACACACCATTGCTTGATTTGGCCAAGCCTAGCCAGCTGTTTGATTTAGCACGTTTGAGGTAGTCAGATTATTCAATAGCAAAGATAAAATGAGGGGAAAAATTAATTAACTCAAATTAAAGAAGCTAGTTGATTACACACCAATAATTTACACTAGGACTCATGATTCATGAAACCCAATAAGTAAGGAAATTTGAAGGCACATGTCTAATGAACTCAAACAAGTTCTACTCAGATCTGTGTTAATCCAACATGCGGTGAAGTCAGGAGCAAATGTGGAATGAGCTGAAACAAGTTCTACCCTGAACCATCAGGAAAGGATTGCAGCGCATCTTGCTTCCCATTGATATAGAAATCTACAACTGCTTTCATCCGTGGAAGTTTATCAGGGTGGTAATTTACATGGATAATCACGGGCTTCAACTTGCTCAAGTTAGCATCTTTCCTCACCGTCTTGAAAAGAACCTTGCTGTTCATGAAGAGATAATAATCCATGGTTCTCCTGGCAGCGTGAAGCCCATCATACCCTGGATGCGAAGGATAAAAGAGTTCCTCATTGAAAACAGCCTGGTCCCAAGCATTTTGCCGGGAAAGTCGATCAGTCACCCGATCCAAAAGCTCAATCGAAGGAAGCGTTGGTCGAATGTAAAAGAAACCAGAGTTGTAAACCCATATACGCATTGTATGCGCATATCTAGCCCACCCCATTGCAGGTTCATCAAATACATCATCATACCCATAAGCTGTCATATTGTCATGCCCATCAGTCATTGATTCCACATCTGAGTCCCTGTATAAATGATCAAAAGGGTTCTGCAAGTATACAATATCAACGTCTGATAGAAGAACGCTATAGCCCAGCTGCAAGAACTCCCTCAAGATACGGAATTTCAATCCTGAGACAGCATGGTTACCTCCTGTCTTCCCAATCGAATCAATACCCTTTTCTGGGTCTCTCTTATACATTGGAACATCTTTAGACTCACAAAACTTGGCAATATCATCATCCAAAGCAACAACCAGGTAGTTTGATATGCCTACTCTTTTGATGCTAGTTAACCAAACCTCCAACATCTCCTTCACATTTGAATTTGCAAGTGCAACTATGAGCTCATTCTTCAGAGCAACTTTATCGAGTATCTTTGCCAATCTTGGGTTTAAAGATTCATCAGGGATAACTGTAGGGTTTTTCCTTAGTCCCTTAACAGTACCAAAAAGCCCAGCTTTTTGCTGTTCACCCAGCACAAGTACTAGTTTCTGTGCATGATCTTTCCCCTGTTCGGCCAATTGAAGCTTTTCAGTTAGCTCCCTAACCTGCTTCTTCAATTCATAGATTTTTCCAGATGCTGCAACAAATTCTGACTTCAACATGTTGTACCGTTCAGATGATACACAATCTGTTGAACCAACCTAGTAAAGGAAACAACGGATACATTCAGTCAGTGAACCTTGTATTTTTACCTGAATATTTTTAACATTTAACAGCACCAACCAATGAGAATATGGAAACGTATAATGTACACAGACAGTGCTACCGAAAATGCAAAAGGTAAACAAATAGTGGACTAAAGAATTACAATTAGCTGTTTATATATAATTTGACACGTGTTTAATTGGATTTGGGTACAAATATGTGAGTGTTTTTTAGTTTTGTTAGTATTTTTTTTTTATGACAAATATGGGCAATGGAAAATTGATGATTTATTCAAAATTTCATTGATAAATGTAGTTTGAACTTTATGATTTTCTTGAATCTTTAAATGTTGAAGGTTCAAGCAAATCTTCAACATGATAATTTAAAAAAACAAAAAAATGCGTTCAGGTAGTTTTGGTATTAAAATAAAACTAAGAAAAATATGTTAAAGTTAACATACAATTTGGTCTATTCAAACATGAGAGTGGTTAGGTGAAAGAAAAAATAGTTTGGTCTATGAAAACATGAGAGTGGTTAGATGAAGGAAAAAATAGTTTAGGCCTTCAGGGGTTATGTGATTTTGGTGCCGCTTCAGGGAGTCATGTGAAATTACCCCCCCCCCCCCAACACACACACACTATCACTCCTCGCAGCATGTGTCTCACATGAATACAATTGTTAGATTGCAAGTATCATAAATCTCATTAGGTTTCAAATAGTCAGCAGTGTTGCTGTTTTAAAATTAGAACAAAGCACTTAACTTCAAGACAACACACATAAAGAACACTATTATGCTTATGGGCATAACAGATGGGTCTGAAATTCTATGCAGACCATCTTTTGCATGCCGAGTTAGTACTACAAGCATATAATCAGCAACTAAAAGATCAGCAACGAAGCACAACTGAAGACATGTCGATAATTCACCTAGATTACAATCAACTGTCATCTAGTCTTAAAGCCAAAAGAGACTATTTTTTTAAAAACCAAGAAGTAGAATTCAGTCACAATAAACGTGCTTAATTGTTGGCTTCATACCCTCAAAAACTTAGAATCCTATAATTGAATTGGCATTCTGTTTCTGCACTGCTTATCATCAAATATTCACCACTTCTATACTTATAGCAACAAAGACCGGTGATTTTTTTAGCAAGAATAATTGAAAGCTGTTCTAGTATTAGAATTCTAATTTATAGTAAAATATATACAGAAACAACGATATAAAATTGCCATTATGTACCATTACCCGGTAGTCTAAACACAAACAAACATAACCGATTGAATAAAAGTATGCTTGTAACTTATAAAGCCAAGCCAGCCTAGATAAACAAGGTGAAATGATGACCAAGGTCACAACCTAATAGAACTCACTTGACTTTGTTGGAACGTCACTTATTGGAGTAGCGCATTTGAAGAACCAGACAAGCTGAGATGGTTTAATCAGTGATGCAATCCCTCAACCAGCAGTTCCTAAACCATCAAATAACTTGCCCTATATGCTCTTCAATACCACATGTATCCAGTTCAAAAACCTTGACACAAATGCTTTCAACAACCTTGACACAAATGCTTTCTTTCCTAGTTTCTCTACGATAAGTGAAAAGCCATACCATATAATGGTTGGCAATATAACACCGCAATTTATACTAATAAGCCGTTGGACAACAAAATGTTGCAAAATTGGATACAAGATAACTTGCAAGAGCTCTTTTTTTTCATCAAATTAGATCCCTACATCACTGACAAGGATGGAAGCTAAACTAGTTCTCACTTACAGGACTGATGCTAGAATACACAGTTTTGTATGATGTAGTCGTAGTTCAGGGATGTAAACAATGGGTTCACTCTAAAATTGTGCTTTTCACCTAGGTTTCCTTAGTAAAATCAACAAATTATAGTAGAACCAATTTTATTTTGCAAACTCAATACATGGAATGCTTTAGAACTGAAAATCACAACCCATGGAAGGAAATAACCTAAAAATGGTCGTATTTAGAGATAGGGGAGTAGTGTAACCTCACCTGGTGATTGGATTTGATGAGACGGCGACTCTGAATGGAGGGATTGAGAGCGGAGAAGAAGAGGCCGTGAGGGTACAGGAAAGCTAAGACGCACCCAAGAAGCACTCCAATGGCGATTGCGATGGCGATTCTTGATTTACGCAGTGACTGCGCACTGTTTCGCCTCAATGGGCCGTCTCTACGTCCCATCATTGGCTTTACAAAATGGGAAAATGTGAAATCCTAAGGAGACGAAGAAGAAGAAGAAGACGACGACTCAAGATTCTCAGTTGCTTTGGCCAAATGGAGCTACAGAGTGGCTGCTTTTATCGGTCTCAGGGGAGTTGGTTTGGCGCATCGGAGAAGATCCGGTGACTATATTTATAGGGACCTAAACGATGTCGTTTTCTTGGAAATGGAAGATTACTTGGTTTCTAGCTTCTACTAATCGATCATTTCAACAATGTCGTTTCTTTGGAAATGGAAGATTACTTACACTCAAGTGTTGTTTCGTAATTTCACTTAAAATGGAAATAGTGTAAATGAGCTATTTGAAACTTAAATGGTGTTTGATTACAAATTTTAGTTTGAAAATGAAATTTTTATTGATGGCGGTTGAATTAAAAGTTATACGTTTTTATTCTCTTTTTCATAAATTCAGTTTTTATTTAAGCCGGATGAAATGAGAATTTTCTTTTGAATTGTTTTGTTTAATTTTCATTTTTTAATTTAAATTTTAAAAATTTGTAACTAATGATTATTAACATAATTTTCTTTATTTCATGTAAATTTTTGGGAGGAACGTGAGTTTAACTTTTTAAATAATGCATTCTTTAAATAAATTAAAAAAACTTTTTAAATAATGCATATTTACAAAAAAAACTTGGAAAATAAAGATTAAAAATATTTGAAATTCATTAATTTTTGCTTGAAAGTCTGAATTGATGTATTTTTAAATAATTTTTTTTATCAAAATAATGTATTTATTTTTAAAATAAATTGATGTTATTTTTTCACTAAATAATGCACATTGAGTTTTTATACATTCATTTTTTTGTATAATTATTTAAATATTTTTAAAAGTGTGAATAAATTGATATTCTCATTTTCTAACAATTATTTATTTGTTACTTGAATGCTTATAACGATGGTCTGCCTCCTTTTGGAGTTCCCCTTTTTGTAGGGTTTTTTAGGCGGTTGTGTTCTCAATGGGGTTGGTGCATACGACGCTGTTCTTAGTTTTCGGTGGCGATTTTTTTGTACGGAGCAGCGCGGGTCGATCACGAGAAGAGAGGAAAGAGGGTGTACGG